>PVKM010018722.1:0-24811 GCA_004027735.1 Carollia perspicillata | reverse complement strand
TTTTCTCACTTTTTTAAAAGTTGAAATTAGACGTTAACTTCTACAACAAAGAGCCCAACAACCCAGTAGTTTGAAGAATGAAGATACTAATATTTTTTCTCGTGTTAATGATTCTGAGGTGAATGCTTCCCCAGCCAGCCCTGCTCCATGTGGTATCCAGGCCCCCTCCATTGTACGACTCCACCGTCTCCTGAGACACTGCCATCATCTGCATGACTGAAGTTTGGTTAATCTGAGTTTTATTAGACAGAACATGGGACATAGAATATTGAGGAGAGAGTCCAAAGCCTCACACGAAGTCACATATATTTATAATTTCCACTGTGAGAACTTAAGTCACATGACCACCCTCAAATACAAGGGAAATGTGGTGTAGCTATGTATCCACGCAGAAGGAACAAATAATGAATGGCTTTGATGGGTAATAAAAGGTTTTCCCACCTTATTCAACACTGCACCTATCCTTGGCCCCAAAAGACTGACGATCAGGATAAGTGTTTTTGTGTGTTTTCATGTGTGTGTGCCTTGGAAATGTCTAGAGATTGACTTCTCCAAAAAATCATAGCAGATGATTTTTTAATGTGTATTTATCTGCTCAGTTCAACAAACATTTCTTGATCATCTGCTATGTGCAAGGTACAATGTTAGACACCAGCAATACAAATCTGTATATTATAGAATTGGTTCTTTGTCATTCAGTGGAAAAGACAAATGGAAAAAAGGTGATGTTGATAGACTGTAGTATGTTAAAGGGAGTTTTAAGTGGAAAAAGATATATTTGATTCAAAATAATGAATTTTATTCTCAAACAAAATGTTTCTGTTCACATTTTCTAGTCAGAACAGACTTTAACATTTTTTTCTGCTTATTATATTGCCGCTTTTATTTTATCCAAAACATTTCTTCGATCCATGTGGTTCTAGTGGCAGCCACCAATCATGGTACAGTACCCCAGGTACAGTGATTGGACTAGAGATTATCACATGACCAAAATCAGATCAATCTGAATTCTCCCTGGGAAGACTTTTCACAATAGATCTGGGGAAAGAGCACTCTTCCCTCCCTGGTTGCAGTATTATTCGTGTGTGCGCTGTGGATGGCTGGCAGCTTCGTCCTCTGTCACTTGAAGAAGCCTGCCTGCAGCTACAGAGAACTTGCAGAATGAACCAGAAACAGGAGATAGAGGCAACCTCCTGATACACTTTTAGTCTTCAGTTCTCCTCACACCTAAAGTCATGCATCATGTGATTTAGGCATGCAAGCCAATAAAATTCTCCTTTTCTGTTTAAATTAATTTGAGCTGGGTTTCTATCATTTGCAATCACGTGAGTTCCAAATAATTGAGTTATGGAGTCTACATGTGGCATTATGTTTTTTTTTAGGGTAGATTTTCCTAAAAATAAAATTCTATCTAACTTATGAAGGAAAGGCAAAATGAAAATAAGAGGCTATTTAAAAGGGAAAAGAATAATTATAAATGACAGAAATAAGTGTGTAGCATCAGAATTCATTTAAAGTCTATTTTAAAATACAGCAATGCTTCAAAACACTCTAAAAAAAAAGCATAAATTAGTATCAGATTTCAAAAGTGGGAATTTTATTTTAAGTCAAGCTTGGGTTTACTACTCTTGTCTCCAAGTACCAGATTCTATTTTTATAGTGTTAAAAATGATTCAGTTCCAAACATTGGTTCTTTTTAAGATACGTTATAGCTAAAGCAAAACAGATGTAAAAGAGGACCTTTTAAACTTGTAATCCCTCATCCTGAATTAATTGTACCAGCTTTGTGTTAAATATTACATTGTGCTAAAATTAAAAATGGAAATGAATTTGGATATATGTATACATATATATACTTTATAAACAGCAAATGAAGGGATAAACATCAAATTCTGCAACAGAGTGACAGCTGCTGCAGCTTTTAAAATATAATTTGTTAAAATATATGCATAATGTTTTTCTATTCTCTTCTGCTTTTGTTGTCTTTTTTTTTGTTGACACCCTAATTTAAATGTTCTCTTTGGCTGCTATTTCTAGAATGACCAGTTGTCTGAACACATATTTCAATTCTGTCTTCAAAACGTTCCCAATTCACCTGGCTGGTGTAGCTCAGTGGATTGAGCGGGGGCCTGCGAACCAGAGGATCGCAGTTCGATTCCCAGTCAGGGCACATGCCTGGGTTGCAGGCCAGCTCCCAGCAGGGGACACACAAGAGGCAACCATACATTGATATTTCTCTCCCTAACCCTTCCCTTCTAAAGATAAATAAATAAAATCTTTAAAAAAATGCTCCCAATTCTAACCCTAGAGCCCTAACACTAGACAATAAATGGTCATACATTAGAAATTCCAGGTCAATAGCAATTTTGAATTCTGCACTAAAATTTTGCAGAATTCTATACTTTGCCTGACAGTGCTATTTAGAAGAGTATATCAAATAGAAAGATCTAATCACTCTATAGGAGCTGGCTTTGAAATGGTCTACATAACATGGTTTTTAAAATCTCCAAAACATGGCTCCTGCCTATGTCTTGGACCACACCTCTTACTGACTCTCCTCTCCTTACCTGCTCCTCCAGTTACACTGTGGTTCTTTCGGTCTCTTTGGCTCCCTCCTGCCTTTGGGCTCATTGCTGCTCCCTCTGCTTGGCTAATCTTCAGATGTCAGCTTAACCTTTGCTTCCTTAGGGCGACCTCTCGCACTGCCCAGGCCAGGCTTGGTGTCTCTGTTTATAAAACTTGCATCTGCTAGATACCACATATGCCTGTGGACTGCTGTATCCCCAGTGCTCAGCATGGGACCCGGAACAAGAAATACCTGTGATACAGATGAATTAATGCTCCTGTAGACCTAGCAGTTGTGAAAGGAATTCAATTAATGCAGGAAATCTGGAAATGAATTTCACAACAGCATCATAATTCAAAAGGGACTCTTCCCTGAACAATTTCTTATTCTGATGATTTAATGGCCTCATTTCCATAGAGCAGGGTGGATTTACAACTTCAGCTAGGTCCCTGGGTGGTAAAACTAAAAATTGACAGATACTTTAGTGAGTGTTTGCTTTAAGAGACATGAGTACAATTTATCACATGAGCTGAGTTATTTATAACTAGCTTGTATGCTAATTAAAGTGCTAGTAGTAGTTGATACTGAAAACTACGTGGATAAAATGATATTGTAATTTACATGATATCTCAAAAACATTTAGAAATGTTATCTGTTCATTTGGGCCTTAAAATAAAACTTTTTTACTATGGTAAAAATCCATTTTATCTATCTATCTATCTATCTATCTATCTATCTATCTATCTATCTACATATATATCTATGTAGATATATATAGTCTATGTATATATGTCTAAGGGATAATAGCTAGCTACATAGCTATATCTCCATCTACCTGATGACCTGAAGCAAAATTTCACAAAATAATACTTATCCTTACTATGCACGATAGCCTACTCTATTCCATTCCATTCTATTCTATTCTATTCTATTCTATTCTATTCTATTCTATTCTATTCTATTCTATTCTATTCTAAATTATATTCTGTTAAAACAATACTGGTTCCCAGTGGACCAAATTTTTTATTCATGAATGGGCCATGACCTCAAGTTTAGAAAACACTGATCTAGAGAATTTTAATTTTTTAAATATTTGCTGCTTACTTCTCCTTTTTGTTGTTTAATAAAGAATTTGTCCGGTTTTCTCCCTCTCCTTTTTCCCTGTCTCTGGCATGAAGCTTCTGAAATCTTTGAAATTTCCCAGGTAGTGGAAGTGTCTGTTATTCAGGAGCCCTTTGGATCACACCTGAGTTTATGCTAATGAGGCGACTCACCTTTGGCCCCCAGATCAACAGGATGGGAGCTGGTCCCCAGAAAGATGAAACACAGGGTTGAGATTTTCAGCTGTCTGACCTCTGAAAAAGGGAAGGTGGCTGGAGATTGAGTTCAGTCTTGTGCCAATGATTTGATCAATTGCACCTGTATAATGAAACCTCATAAGAACTCTGAACATAAAAGCTCACTCAGCAAAGCTTCCTGATTGGTGAATACATCCCTGTACTGGGAGGGTGATGTGCTTCCATGCCTCCTGGAGAGTGCACAAAGCTTCTGGAGGGAGTGTTTCAGACTCCTTCCAACCCTGCTCTATGTATCTCATTATTTGACTGTTTTTGAGTTTTGTCCTTTATAATTAAACTGTAATCACAAGTATAGCGATTTCTTGAGTTCTGTGAGTTGTTCTAGTGAATTAATGAAATATAGGGGGGTTTGGGGAACTTTCAAATTTATAGCCAGTCAGTCAGAAGTGAGAAAAACCTGGAGACAGACCCCTTGTCCTGATTGGGTGGCTCGGTCAGTTGGAGCATCATCCAGTACACCAAAAGGTTGCAGGTTCGATCCCTGGTCAGGGGCGTACTGGAGGTAATCAGATCAATAAACATATACTTGGGGAAGGATTAAATACAATGAAATAACGATAAATAAATATTATTTAAAAACCTCGGAGTCCCCTTGAAATTGTGGCTGGTGTCTGAAGTGGGGCAAGCATGTGGAGGACCTGGACTTGAACTTGTGGAGCCTTCATTGACTCTAGGTGGTTTTTGTCACAACTAATTTCAGGACGTTAGTTAGGGATGAAACAGGATGCCCCTCTTTATTCTTCTCAAATGACCTTGACACGACATTCTTCGGGTGCATATGGAGCTACAAATCCCACTATGGAGCATATGGAGCTATTAAAATAGCATATGCAGCTATTTTAAATGGGGTGAAATGCTGTCACTTTTCTAGTTGGGCACTTAGAGTGTCATCCTGATGGGTATGAAAGGGACCAAAAGTTTTGCCTTTTGAGATATTGATTTTTAGGCTGGTAATTAAGACACAACAGATTCCAAAAGAACCTTTAACAGTCCCCTCTATTTCCTGCCTAGGAGACTCTGAGGGCAAGGCTTACTTCAGGAGGAAACTGAGGATGCTCACCTTAGCAGGCTGATTTGAATAGAGTTCGGTGGGTTACTCCCTGTGTCTCACTGTCCCTGGGTTTCCTAGCAAAAATTTATCTACCTGTGCATTTTCCTCTTCCTCAATTAGCTGTAAATTGCCCATTCTCACTTTTGGAATTTAAGATCCCATCTACCGCCTTTTCTCCTTTGTCTAAAATGTCATACATACCCAACTTTGTCTTAATGTCTTTAGAATTTTTGTTTGTGGGAATTCCCCCACGTACATGCATTAAGAATTTTATTTTCTTCAGGTAATCTGTCTCTGCTAATTTAACTAGTAGCCTAACTAGAAGAACTTAGAAGGTGGGAGAAAAAGTAATATTTCTTTTATCTCTCACAGGTAGAACAAGATTTCAATTACTTTTTTGAATTTTTCCTTTTTTTTTCATGTTTCTTAGCCATTTGAACTTGCTTTTCTGGAAATTTTACTTTGAAGCCTTTTCCAATTTTTTAAATATATCATTTTAAGTGTCATATATTAACTGCAGAAATTAGACCTTTAGACTGTTATACCCACATGGTTGTGTGCTCCCAGGCAAGAAGGCGCATGAATGACGGGGCAAGTTTGGGTTACAAGGAGAGAGAGAGAGAGAGAGAGAGAGAGAGAGAGAGAGAGAGAGAGAACTTCTTTGTTCCCCTGGAGTTATAACCAGGAGCATTTTCAAAATAACCAAATAACCAATCAACTTCCCAAGCTTTCATGGGCTTATGATGTGTCCAACCCCTAGCTGAGCTGACAGGCCTCTATGGTCAAACACCTCCCCCTGCACAGAACAGCTCTGTACCAGAGTGTGGGCAGCTCTCTGGGGAAATTTCCAGTGCTCCTATGATTATGTTTCCTTGGTGACAGTCCCCTGGAGTGTGTGATTGAGTCTGTAGCTTCCTGGCTAAGCAAACAGGCATATGCTCCCCAGTTTATTGAGCTCAATTCTAATTCCCTTTGCTCTCTTTCTTATTAATAGTTAGTTAACTGCCTACAGTAACAGTCCTATGCCCACTATTGGCTATCATATGCACTTTGTCCAAGCTCACACAATTCCCCACAATTTTTTTCCAAGTGTCAATGTAAGAATGTCCAAACCTTTAGAGAATTTGAACAACACTGATGACATATGAAGGGGAGCAAGGTGTTAAATTCCCCTGAGAATAACAGTTTTGCAGTTCCTTTTATACGTTTGAGATTAAAGAGGGACTGTAAGGAAGATTACATAGAGGTGGGAGAAAGTAAAGCAGGAATTGTATTACAGGATAGTTAGAAAGATTATGTGTTCTCTTGAGGATGGTTATGATTTATTTCAAAGGTGGGTAACCTAAACGCACAGAAACAGTGAACAAGACTTCCTTAAGACAAAGATAAACCTCTTGCTAAAACAAGTTATATTCCTGGGAAGTGATTACCCACTATGACCTGGTTTGTTAAGAATTGATGATCAGATCACCCTGTAGCGTTTACTTGGCACAGAACTCCTTTTTTCACACACAGGACGGAGCTGAAAGTTTGTCCCCTACCTGATCAGTTCAGTAACCACATGAGATGGAAATAATTAGATGTATCTTAGGTGTCCACGCATCCTAAACAAATCCAAAGTCATCTTCAGCTAACATCCTTTTTGGGAGTTGGACACCATGTGCTGGGCTGTGTGGTGGTCTTAGCTGTCAGCTGCTTCTCGGAAGCGAGGATCTTTCTTTCTCTCTCTCTCTTTCTCTCTTTCTTTCTCTCTCTCTTTCCTTCCTTCCTTCCTTCCTTCCTTCTCCTTCCTTCCTTCCTTCCTTCCTTCCTTCCTTCCTTCCTTCCTTCCTTCCTTCCTTCCTTCCTTCCTCTCTCTCTTTGTTTCTTCCAATAGACAATTACGGTACATTATTTTGAAAGGGACTTGGAATTTTGACACTTTTATCTATCAGATCAGAGAGTAAAGTAAAGGGAAGAGAAGGGGAGTGAGCCGGACAGTAAACTTCCTTTAGTGACTGGAAGAATGGTATAAAGTCTGGGTCTGGGGAGGTTGGGAAGTATGGTACCCTCTTTGGAAATAACACAGAATGCAGGAATTCCTGTTTAGGGGCTGTCAGTTTGTATTAAGTTTCAGAAAGTAAAATAAAAGCTACTTTGATCTCTTCCTAGTCATGCATGGTGATAGGGCTCAAAATCCTTGGCCTAGTTCAGGGACACCAGCTCCAGATCAACTGATTCACATGCACCAACAGGAGAGACCATGGTCATCAGTCATGTGAAATAGTCAGGAGCAAAACTACCTGTATTGTACACATAGCTAAGGAATTAAAGATATTTAGGAAAGCTTTGGTACTATCCAAAGTTCAGATGTGCATAAAAATGACAAATCAAAGATAAAATCATTTGACTTAAAAAGACTTTGCTAGTATTTCATAAGACTGGCTGTGTGGTAAGCATTAAAGGTTATCTTATTTAACCTTTGCAACAGCTCTAAGAGATGCATGGTATTATCTTCATTTTATAGCTAAGGTAACTGAAACTCAGAGAGGTTAAGTGACTTCTCAATGTCACACAGCTAATAGTGGTAGGTCAGGAAAATGTGTGCCCTGTTTTTACAACTTTTCCTGCATCTGCTAGTTCTCAATAGCCTTTGGCTCAAAACAATGCTTATACCAAAAAGGAATATTTGGGAGTCCCATATTCTGGCACCCTTCAGCCCTATGGAGAGTATCCAGATGACCCTAGGTATGGTGATGACTTTTTAGATGTAATTTCAAAGGCATAATATATGAAAAAAATAATTGATAAGCTGGAGTTCATTAAAATTAAAACCTTCTGCTGTGTAAAAGACTCTATCAAAAGAATGAAAAGGCAAACTACAGCTTGGGAAAGAGAAAATATTTGCAAATGTATATCTGATAACAGAGAGCTTCCTGAAATATGTAGAAAATTCTTAAGAACAAGAAAACAAACAACTAATTAAAAATCGGTCAAAGATTTGCACAGACATTTCACCAAGGAAAATATGCAGATTACAAATAAACATATGAAAAGATGCTCTACGTTGTATGCCATCAGGGAACTGCAAATTAAAACCATGAGGTGCCACCACACACCATTAGAATGGCCACAGCCTGGAACACCGACAGCACCAGATGCTGGTGAGGATGTGAAGCAGCAAGAACGTTCATGCATTGCTGGTGGAAACACAAAATGGTACAGTCAGTTTGGAAGACTGGCAGTTTCTTGAAAAACTAAACATATTCTGACCATATGATCCGCTAATATTGCTCCTTATTATTTACCCAAAGGAGCTGAAAATTTATGTCCACACAAAACGTGCACATAGATGTTTACAACATCTTTATCTATAACTGCCTGAATCTGGAATCAACCAAGATGTCTTCCAGTAGGTGAATGGATGAATTAACTGTGGTGCATTCAGACAATGAAATGTTTTTCAGTGTTAAAAAGAAATAGACCATCAAGCCACAAAATAATATGGAGGGAACTTAAATGCATATTATTAGCTGAGAGAGGCCAATCTGAAAAATTTATATACTCTATGATTTTAAACTACATGACAGTAAAAAGAGGGTTGGTTACCAGAAGTTAAAGGTGAGGGTGGGGTGAATAGGCAGAGCACAGAAGATTTTTAGGGCAGTGAAACTATTCTGTATAATGCTATAATGGTAGATTATTCATAATGGTCATTATACACTTGCTCAAACCCATAGAATGAGCACCAACGCTGGACTCTAATGTACAGTATGGAATTTGGGTGATAATGGTGTGTTAGTCAATGTAGGTTCATCAATTGTGACTCTAAACAGGAGTTGCTTGAGGGTAAAATTATTCTCCTTTTTTTTAAAAAAAACAGGATATCATGAAAATTAAGAGCATAAATTGGGATTTTAATCCTATATTATAAATAAAGCTGCTACAGGCATCCTTGTATAAGTTTTTTTGGTGAACATATATTTTTATTTTTGGGGGGAAGGATTTCTTGAGTAGAACTTCTCAAGAAATAAGTATGAGGGCCATAAGTATTTGCTTAAGTTTATATAAAACTGTCAAACTCTTTCCAAAGTGATTGCATCATTTTGTATTCTGCATTTGATTTTTGAAAAGTTAATTTAACCTCTCTCAGTGTTAGTTTTTTCCCTGACGATAACGAGGGTAATAATACCCACCACTCGTGACTTAGGACTCACACGTAACAAAAGTATGAAAGGATATGAGCATCCATACACCAAATCCTAGATCCTACAATTCACATTTTCTCACATGTACTCTATCCTCTCTCTATCCACACATTAATCCATTTTAATGCATTTCATAGTGAGTTATGGACATTTCCCACTAAATGCTTGATCATATGTATCATTAATTAGAGCTCAGTGTTTGTTCATGGTTCTTTTTTTTATTTTGAGGTAAAATTTATTTAGGATAAAATACACAAATCCTAAATGTACCATTCTATGGTTTTTGGCAGATGCATAAAACTGTGTAACTCAAAACCTCCTCAAGATACAGAACTTTTTCTTCATACCAGAAAGTTCTCTCACTCTGTCCAATCAATCATTATCCTTACCATCGACCAGGCAACCCTTCTGTTTCAATTTTCCAACTCTATAGATTATAGTTTTGTGTATTCTGGAACTTCCTACAAATGGAATACAAATACACTATGTTCTCTTTTGACACGACTCCTATTGCTCAGCATGATAGTTTCATATTTGTGCATGTTTATTACTTTATATAAATATGCTAACATTGGTTTATCTATTCTCTTGCTGATGGACACCTGCGTGGCTTCCATTTTTATCTACTATGAATAAAGGTGCTATGAACGAACATTCTTGTATAAATCTTTTGCATATGTTTTCATTTCTTTTGGGGAAGCTTTCTTAAGTGAAATTGCTGGACCATAAGTATCTGTTTAGTTTTACGTTTTATACAGAATTTACAAGCTGTTTTTCCAAAGTGGTTGTAAAATTTTATCTTTCCACCAATAGTTGCTCTACATACACATCAGAATTTGATGCTCTTTTTTCCCCTAAATTTTAGCCTTTCCAGTCAGTGAATGGTGTGGTATCTCCTTGTGGTATTAACTTCCATTTCCCTGATGACTAATGATGCTGAGAATTTTTATGTGCTCATTGGCAATTTGCATATCTCCCTTTGTGAAGCATCTATTCAAATCTTTTTGTCTATTTTTTAGCTGGACTATTGTGCATTACTGTGCTGGACTATTGTGCATTATTGTGCTGGACTATTGTGCATTACTGTGCTGGACTAGTGTCATTACTAGCAGGTCAAGGGAAAAAGGCAGCCAGATACTCTGATAGAAAGATGAAAAGAATGAAAGAAAGGAGGCATAGGCAGCAGGAGACATGTATTTGTGACAGCAAGTGCTACAGTCACCTGGATATCACTCTCTCTTAGTCCACGAAACTCTGCATCTAGGTCGGCACTTTTTAGTTGCTCTTTGTTGGACTGAACTGAGGACATAGCTCTTGATGTCTTCACAATTCGGTCACACAAACACAGGGGACACTATTTTAGTTTTGGGTTCTCCCCAAAGTTACCTGAGACAAGACCAGTACAGGAAGCTCATTTGGGAGACGATCTCAGAATGAGGGAGTAGGAATGCAAGTGACAAAAGGGAGAAAAGTCAAATGGTGTGCGATCAAGGACGCTGCTAGAGACCCCAAGGCCCCATTCCGGCAGGTCTTCTGTGAAACAAGAGTGCCTCCAAGAATCGTTCACAATAGGGCAGTCACCTCTGGCTCCTTGGGGCACAAATTGTCCTGTGCTTCCAGGTGTCACACTGGCTGAGTCCATTACGGAGCTGGCTGGGATCTGAGGGGCTCAGGCATGTGACTGGAGCAGCAAAAGATCCTGCTAGTGAGCACTGTGATCCTTTCCAGGGCTTTCTCCAGGGTGATGGAGGGCATCACATCACTCCCTGTGCAGGAACCTCCACAGCCCCCATTAGCCTGTCATGGTCTCCAGTAAAGTCACCTGCTGGCCTTGGCTATGAAGACTCCCTTTCTGCCTCCTCCCCCAGCTCTCCTGCAGACTTTTCTCTCCTGCCCTCTGGATTTTCCACAGAGGCCAAGTTCCCCTGTGCAGAGTGGCTTCCTTTCTGCTCTGAAGCCTGAGTTCTAGCTGGCATTCAGGCTCTGGGGATCAGCTCCTACCCCGAGTAGGTTTATACTCACATCTCTTCAAAAAAGCCAGCAGTGAATAATACTCCTTCTCATTATCACACCAGATTTTTACAAGCATGTTCTGCCCGCGTTGGGTGACTTCTTAGGCCTGTCCCTGTCCTGCCTACTCTGTGTTCTACTAAAATACTTCTGTCACCCTGTTAGAGACAGGAGCTCCTGGTTGTTTTCCGGGAGACAATTAGCTCATTTCATGATGAAATGTCCACTGAGAGCAGTGTTCCACTGCCACTCCCCGGCAGTCAGTCAGCTCATCTTTATCCTGTGCCAGCCCTGTGCCGACACCCTTTTGCTCTGATTTATCTCTACCATTACCTTTACTCCCGCAGGGTCAACATTTTGCCTTTTAATCTTCCCCATATCCCTTTAAATTTGCCTGGATCCTTGCTCTGCCTTTTTCTCTTAGCTGGCAGCAAGTCCTGTCTGTATTTAACCGAATATATGCCACTTAGGAAGCATCACCAAATGTCGTTACGATGGTGCCTCTCTACTTTCTTTCTGCTAGCATCTGTTTCAAATCTTTCTCACCCCCAACTATAGACATCTCCTTTGGACACCGTGGCTTAAGGGTTCTTGGAACAAGCGAATTCAGACTCCTTGCTTTTTTGGCTGATCTACATAACACAGGACTGGTGGGAAATGAACTTCATTCTTTCTTTTCTCCCTCTCTTCCTCCTTTTCTTCCTTTCTCGCTCTCCCTTCCTTCCTTCCTTCTAAATTGATGGAGGTCATTTTATTTTGACAAAAAGTACAAGACACCTTATCCATATAAGGGTCAGAGATATACATGCAAGGAGGAACATGTCACTGACATCTGCAAGAAAATACTTTTGTACGAGGGCCGCAGATAGAAAAGGCTTTAAAGCCCAAAGAAAGAGAATGATGTAGCACAGCTTTCTGTCTCTGACAGATCAAGCAGGCAAAACTAAGTGAGCATACAGAGACTCTGGATAATAACATTCTTACATTTAATAAAATAGGCCCAGTGGAACTCAGCCCCTTTAGGAGCAGAGCACAGAGCCATGGTATCTGGAAGGAGCTGAAGTGCCCATGTTCCCCCTGCAGCATTGCAAAGGGCTTATGAGCACAAACTCTGGAGCCAAGCTGCTGGGGGCCAAATTCTGGACCTTTGACTTAGTTGGCTGTGTGACTGACTTAGCTGCAAGGACTCAGGGCAAGTACTTAACCTCGTTGTACCTCAATTTGTTCATCTTCACAGTGGGTGCAGTAATAGTGCCTATCTCGCAGGGCTGAGTGAGCGTTAAACTAGTTAATAGATACAAAGTACCAGGGAGTGCTTGTATAGCAAGCCCTTGACATGTGCATGTACAAGGACAGGTGATTACCTTTCCTAATAGTTAGGTAATTAGGCTTTTATAGTGATGACTTCATATTTGAAATCAGTTCTCTCGTGTATTCTTTTCCTTCCTCTCTATTTTCATTTTTCCCTGAGAAAATTTTGGAGATTAATGAAAAATTGTGTGATATATTATAGAGGTTCATTTATACTGAAAAGAGGACTCTCTAACCAAATAAGAATGAATAGTTTAATTTTAGTTTATAATAACTCCACAGGTTTTTCTCAGATCTTATTACCACATAAAAAATGTTAGTCTGATATTTTAGGTAAGACAAGATTTGGGTACAATTTCTCATAATTAAAATTTGATAAAAATTCTATATTAGTTCTTTGGGCTCTGTGAGTTATTATTGTACCCACAAAATATTTAATGTTAAGGATATAAAGTTGTGCTTAGTCCAATTAAATTTTAATTATGAGTCCTGTGAGCCTTGTGAAATCATAAGGGCTTAATGTGTTGGTAAATTTTGTCATTTTCAGATCTTTAGCGAGCTTCAAGACCTTAAACTAAAGTTAAATTAAACTAATTTATAAATATATTTATAGCTCAACCATTTCTAAGTAAGAACTAAAAGGACAATTATTTTTCAAGAAACACTATTTTGAATTTCACTTGTTCCTAATCTTTATATTCAGAATACTACAGATTAACAGGTCATTTAAATGTCTTTGACTTGTACATGTGTGAATATATGTATGTCATGTGTACTAAAATTATGTAAAATGTGTACTCAAGGAAAAATATTAGACAGACATTTTGCAGCACATCATTTTCTATTTTCTCTTGAGTCCAGAAAAACAAAAAGTTGAGTACTTTGATTAATAGTGGAAGTTAATATAAATAGTTGGGGTTATGCTATAATTATATATAAATACAAATGCGTACATAAGACAATAAATATATCAATATTTTGCCTGTTTCCTTGTTAAGGAAATCATTATTGTTCCTTAAGATGGTAAATTCCATTATATATGTATATGTAAATATTCATATACACAATTTTAAAATTAAATATGCTCATAGTTGTAGTTTAGACAACTAATTTTAATACTTTTAATTTTGTCATTTATTTGCATAGTTATAGATTGTTGCACATAAAATATATAGTAATACATATAAACATATATTTAAAGGTATAAATATAAAAATATCTTTAGATTACTTTAAAAAGCTTATAAATAAAAACTAAAATAATAGACAAGTTTGAGGGCATAATCTAAGTGTAAAAGATCTAAAAGAGATGATATATGTTTCTAATACCCAAGATGATGAGTGAAGAAAATAATAAATTGTGTTAAAGTGTTTTCTGTGTGTGTTTGGACAAAATTGGCTCCATGTTAATAGATTTAGTCATAAAGGGAAGGTCTATGTATACTTTACTACCAATTGTAAAATGGATGATATACAGAAAGTACAATTGGAATATGAGGGCTTTTGTTCTCTATAAAATGACCAAGTTATTCTCTGCCCAGATAACAGAGAGAGAGTCCTTTTCACAAAATAGTCTGAGAACACTATTTTGTTGCTGTACTCCTCCTGGTCATTTTGACAAAAGTTAAGTTTGTAAAACATTAAGTTTCTAAGGATCATTGCTACTTTTCTTCTGTGTTTTCAAAATATTGCTTGTAACTATTTCTTGCCTTTGAGTCTTATAACTTACATTTATATTTTGTTTACTTTGACAACTGGTCTTGATTTTGTCTTTCCCAAATTTAGTCCCTAAATTCAAAATAATTAAATTATTAAGATGTTCTTTAAACCTCAATTGTCTTTTAGTTTTCTGGAATGGTCACTGGTATTATAAAAAGTTGACCCTTTTGTCTTATAATATAAAATATAATAAACATACTCTTTTGAGGCATTCCCCAAATTTTAATGGCAAATATTGCGGAATTCTTTTGCCTACCAAATTTAAGACTACCATAAAGAGAAATTTCATCTTTTTTGTTAGTTATGCATCAGTAAGAAATATCAATCTGATGCAATATTTATGTTTCTCAGGAATATAAATATTTTCTATGCAAAAATTTGTAAATTGTCTACCAAGACAATTTCATTTCTAAGTTACCATGTTTCAATACCCTGACAGCCAGAGACAGTAATAGCACTCTTTATGGTATAAATCAAAGGGCCCTAGGGACTTGTCGATATCCTCTCTGTGTAAAACATGTTCTTATTCCTGGGGTAATCATTTATTACATCCTTAAACTTGGAAAGCTATCCTCCAAAGAGTGGCCAAACATAACTTCTTGGTCATGTCACACTGGGAAGGTGACACGCTGGGAGCAATTCCATGCTCCCAAGGAGTTAGAACTTTTTTCCTCCTCATTAAAATACAGAATAAAGAGTATGAGGAGCTGCCATTAAGAATGTACCTGAAGGTAGTCTGTTTTGCATCATGGGTCCAAATGGGGAGGCCTCTTCCCTCCTTCTCTCCGTCTGTACTTTCCTCCTTCTTTCCTTCTCTCCTTCCTTCCGCCAGTATTGATATCAACTTTGTGCAATGCTACTAAAGCCTGGGTGTAAAAGAGAAAAGAAGACAACTGAAACCATCCTCATGGAACTTACATTCGAACAGGACAGACATTAGCTACTCATCATAATGGTAGAACAAATCAGTGCTTTTTTCTTTTGAAGTTTACAATTCTCCTGGATGCTACCTTGTGGCTACAAAGATTTAGAGATTCTTTATCTGCATGAGTCAACATGTTCTTTATTGCCTGTGTTGGTCCTGTCCAAAAGCTGATTTGTGAGCCACTTCTCCCCATTGTTGGACTGGGGTCTGCTCTAACGATCCAAGTATTTTCATTGGATGTTTATAACTCTTGCTCCACTGGAAAAGGCTAATTTCATAAAAGCTTTTATAGGTTCTTCAGTGTAATTATTTTGGTTTTCAATATTTATAGAAGGCTAAGCAACTAAAATTAGATGAAATCAGCCATCTGAAATATTTAAATGCTTTATTAATATGATACTTAAAATTCTTTTTCTCCATTAAAAATGGCATTTGAATATTTGAGTGGATGGCTTAAAAATTCTACATTTTAATAAGGTACTTCAGTCCAATAAATTTGGCATTCTAATGTTATACACATTTCTTTCCACACAACCACAATTATGAGTTTGTGTGCTTCTGAGCTCAGGAATCCACTTTCCCACAAACATTTGTTAAATGTTGTTAGAGAATGAATTGGAATGGTATGGATTTTTGAGGCTGGAGTATACTACTTATTAAGTTATCTGTGAATAAGCAAAGGAAAAGGCTGGGGAAGACACACAGAAAATGTTTTCATGTAATAACCCCTGGGGAGTGGAACTGAGGTAGGAAATACTACTTACTTTTCTTAATTTTTTAATTGGTGGGTTTACTTTTTATCTTTTTTACTTTTTGTGTGTATTAATAGTATTTAAAAAGGCTGTCTACCCTCCACCCCCAAATATAATGCTTCAGTCAAGAATACAGGCTCTAAATGGGATGACAGTAACCAGAGGGGAGAGGGGAGGGAATTTCAGGGGAAAAAGGGAAGGGATTATAGGAACAAGTATAAAGGACACATGGACAAAAACTAAGGGGAGTGGAAGTGGGAGGGAGGTGGGGAGCACTGGCGGGGTGGACTGGGATGGGAGTAAGAGACAGAAAACTGTACTTGAATAACAATTAAAATAAAAAAATAAAGAAAAATATGGGGAAAAAAAGAATACAGGCTCTAAACTGAGACTTCTTGGGTTTTTCCATTCCCACCTAGAGAACTTCAAACAACTCCCTTAAACCCCCTTCACTCCAGTTTCCTCATTCTAATGTCATAATAAAAAGTGCACCTGATAGGATTGTGGGGAGGGTTAAATGACACATTGCATATAAAATGTTTGTAACAGTGTCTCACATATATCCAATTTTAGCCATGGTGAGGAATTTCCTTCATCCATTGGCTTTTTCCAAACTGCTTTCATTTTCCCGAAGGCTACACAGCTCATGTTTTCCCATTTTTGTTGCTCTGTTTGCTCTGGGCCCTTTTTCTAGAATTTCTTTCTCTCATTCGCATTTATTTCTGCATGTCTCAGTCATGCTGCTCCTCAGGATCCAGATCGAATGCCGCTTCCTGCACGAAGCCTTCTCGATTGCCCTCTGGCACAGTGGTCGCTCCTTTCTCGACTTGCACCACTCTTCACTTATAATCCCGTTTCACAACAAACCGTTTTCAACCTCGTGTTCTGATTTCATCTTCATTGCTTCACATGGGCAAGTGTGGGCCTTACCATGTTTTATGACTTTCATTTACCCACTAGTTCACTTTTTGAGTGAATTCTGAAGTTAGTTTCTAAATATTGTAGGTAGCCGCTGCTTTTAATTTTCACATACATTTATTGCTTCTCAGCCTTTTGCAAAGATCAAGTGTGATTTTCACATACATTTAGATTTGGACTTGGGGATGCTCTTAAGATTTCTTTGTGTTTAATAAAAGCCCTTGTATCCACAGAGACATGTATTCATTTGTAGTTTAATTCGGTAGTAATTCATTATATCAACAAATCCTCTATTGTACTATTTACTTCTCCTGGGGGAAAATTACTAGTGGGAAATGAGAACACTTGAAATCAATACCTCTTTCTAGTACTAAAAGTAAATTCACGTTTACAAATTTGAGATATTTTTCTCTACACACACACACACACACACACACACACATTGTTCTTATTAATTCTCAACAAGGCCCATATATGGGATATGCTCTTGTTAAAGAAGCTACCATCCCTGTTTCATGTCTACCAACTAATATGTTCCAGGAGGTTTTCTATTACAAAACAAGCTGCAATAAATTTAGAGCATTTACCAAGAAATATTCCTTGATCATCTTTTTTCCCTGAGGAGAATGTAAGTGGATTACAGCAATAAAACCAGAAAATACTTGGAAACTGCTGAAAATCAGTGTGGGAAAAAAATAACACAAAGTGTGACTCTAAAATTTTTTTCTCTAGGTGCTCCAGGGATGATGCTCTAGGGAAGAAAATAATGAAACATTTTTCATTTTTTAAAAAGTTTTCAGTTACTGTTGATACCATTATTATATTAGTTTCAGGTGTACACCCTAGTAATTAGACATTACATAACTTACTAAGAGACATTGCAATGAATCTCACACCTACCTGACACCATACATAGTATTAGAATATTACTGATTATATTCCCTACGCTGTACTTTACATTCCCATGACTATTCTGTAACAAGCAGTTTGTACTTCTTAATCCCATTACGTTTTTCACACACCTCCCCTACCCCGCTCTCATGTGGCAACTGTCAAAATGTTCTCTGTATCAAGAGTCTGTTTCTCTTCTGCTTGTTGGTTTATTTATTTCCCCATGCGATTGTTGATAAATATGCATTTATTGCCATTTTACTGTTCATATTTTTTTATCTTTTTTCCTTTCTTCCTCTTAAAGAAGACCCTTTAACATTTCATATATTGGTTTGGTGGTGATGAACTCCTTTAGCTTTTTCTTGTCTGGAAAGCTTTTTTTGTTTTGTTTTGTTTTAAGAGTACTGCTTTATTTATTTTTAAAAATATATTTTATTGATTATGCTATTACAGTTGTCCCATTTTTACCCCCATTATTTCCCCTCACCCTGTGCTCCCCCTACATTCACCCCCATAGTTCATGTCCATGGATCATACATATAACTTCTTTGATTTCTACATTACCTATACTATTCTTAACCTCTCCCTGACTATTTTGTACCTACTATTTATGCTTCTTATTCCCTGTACCTTTTCACTCATTCTACCCCACCCCCTCACTGCTGATACCCCTCCATTTGATCTCCATTTCTGTGAATCTGTTCCTGTTCTAGTTGTTTGCCTAGTTCCTTTTTGTTTTTGTTTTTTAGGTTTGGTTGTTGATAATTGTGAATTTGTCATCATTTTACTGTTCATATTTTTGATCATCTTCTTTTTCTTAGAGAAGTCCCTTTAACATTTCATATAATAAGGGCTTGGTGATGACGAACTCCTTTAACTTGACCTTATCTGGGAAGCACTTTATCTGTCTTCCATTCTAAATTAAGCTTTGTTGGGTAGAGTAATCTTGGAGGTAGGTCCTTGCCTTTCAGGATACTTCTTTCCAGCCCCTTCTTGCTTGTAAGGTTTCTTTTGAGAAATCAGCTCATAGTCTTCTGGGAACTCCTTTGTAGGTAACTGTCTCCTTTTTTCTTGCTGCTTTTAACATTCTCTCCTTCACTTTAATTTTGGGTAATGCAATTATGATGTGCCTTGGTGTGTGCTTCCTTGGGTCCTACTTCTTTGGGACTCTGGGCTTCCTGGACTTCCTGGAAGTCTATTTCCTTTGCCAGAATAGGGAAGTTCTCCATTATTTGTTTAAATAAGTTTTCAATTTCTTGCTCTTCCTCTTTTCCTTCTGGCGCCCCTATGATTCAGATGTTGGAACGTTTAAAATTGTCCTGGGTGTTCCCTAAGCCTCTCCTCATGTTTTGAATTCTTGTTTCTTCATTCTGCTCTGGTTAAATGTTTATTTCTTCCTTCTGATCTAAACCATTTATTTGAGTACCGGTTTCCTTCCTGTTACTGTTGGTTCCCTGTGCATTTTCCTTTATTTCACTTTTCTTAGCCTTGACTTTTTCCTCTATTTTGTGACTGCACTCAACCAATTCTGTGAGCATTCTGATTACCAGTGTTTTGAACTGATATGTTAGCTATCTCTTCATCACTTCGTTGCATTTTTTCTGGAGCTTTGATCTATTCTTTCATTTGGTCTCAGCATGCCTGTTATGTAGTAAGGGACAGAGTCTTAGGTGTTCGCCAGGGCAGGGCAGCCCATGTTGCAGGGAAAACAGTGTGAGTCAGGTCGATGGAGACCCTGATATGGCACCCCCTTCCAGCTCTGTGGGGAAAGGGCTCATCAAAGGTACAATGGCCTCTATTAGCACTTCTGCTCGGGAGAAAGCTGTCCCTCCAGCTCTCTCCCAGATGCCAGACAATTCAGATCTTCTTCATATGTCTTTGGTGCCTTTCAAGCTGCTGCCCAGTGCTGGACCTCAGAGGGATTGAGTCTGGGTAAGTCTGTGCATGGGCCCTTTGGGAGGAACTGCTGGGATTCCAGAGCCGTCTGTTTCCCTCAACTTCAATTCCTGCTGGTTTTTATAGCTAAAAGTCATGGGGACTTATCTCCTTGGCACTGGAACCCTGGGCTGGGGCCCTGATGTGGGGCTGGAACCCATTGTTCCTTGGGGGGTACCTCCACAGCAGAGATATCCCTCCCAATTTTTATCCACCACACAAGGGTGTGGGACCAGCCAGTTCTGCATCTCCACCCCTCTTACCCGTCTCAATGTGGCTTCTTCTTTAATTCCCTAGTTGTAGGACTTTCACTCAGATTTCAGGTGGTTCTGAATGATGGTTGTTTTGTAGTTTAGTTCAGTTGTGATTTTGATGTGGCTGTGGGACAAGGTGAGTGCCACCCTTACCTAATGCCACCAACTTGCCTGGCCATCTATTTTTCATCTTGAGTTTAATTATTATGCTATTCCTTTGGAATGATAAACTTACTCTAGCAAATGTAAATTTCCCTTCATTGTGGTAAAAAGAAAGATTGGGGAGAAAATGATACAATGTATAACTAATGAGACTTTTTCCCCTGTGAGATGGGTGCTGCATTAGGTATTGAAGATATGCAAATGCCTGATAACACTACTATGCACCCCTGTGGGCTCTTCTCCCTGTATTTCTGGGGAGCTCTGGCCTGTGTTTGCCTGGACATGAAGTGTTTACCTTTCTTCCTCACAATTTTCCAAGCAACTTCTCTCCTGCCCAGACACATCAGCAAACAAGCTCCTTTTCCCCAAAGTTAGGCTTTGCATGTTAAAATAGCTTGTATAATAGGCCTTGCAAAGTTTGAGTAAAGATAGGACCAGCTTCTTGGGAATTATCATAAATGGTGTTTCTCCAATTTCCAGCATTTACTTGCTGAGCTCAGACATAGCCATCTAGGAGCTCCAGGGCTGGCCTGTGGTCCATGTGGTCTGTGTCATGTAGATAACAACCAAGCTTACTACTTCAGCCTTCTTGTCAACCATAATGTGAAACTGTGCATTTGATGCTAGGTGTAGAGTTAAAATGAATGGAAATGCATGAAAATATGTATATAGTCATTACAATAAAAAAAGACACCTCCCCACTACTAGCTGAATTCCCTCCAGTGCTTATAGTGGTCTGTTTAGCACATTTACAAGAACATTGATCTTGATGACAGTGTGGCTACCTCCTTCCTGCCTTCCTGTCCAGAGTGAGGCTGAGTTCCTTCCCTTTCTTAACCACAGGAGCCTCAGGCTAGGTGCCAGTTCCCTCTAAGTCAACAACTTCCTCCTGCTGATGTGGCTAGTGAAGCTATGCATATATACTCATTACTTCTTATTTTTTAATAATGTCCCTTCTTTTCCTATCCCTCCCCTTCCACAGTGGGGTCTCCATCACTTCCATTCCTTACTTATTTCCCCCGAGGGTTGCACACTGTCCCTTTTCCCTGGGACACAAAACATTTGGAACATTTAGATCCTTGGTGCCTCCTTTATCCTGTTCTTAACTTTGAGTGGCCTATTTGGTGGTACCTGACCTCCATGGCCAGTATAGCATCTCAGATGGGCTAGAAAAACTAGGTGGATTTTCTTGCTTCATCTCATACAGACAGAATGGATTTCCCTACAGTCTCCTTAGCATAGGTCCAGCTTTCCAAAACCACATTCAGGGCTGTTGTAGACACAAGGTAAGTACCTTGTTCTGTAGTGATGTGCTACCTTCTGCTACATTAGGCAACAATTCTGTGCCACAAATAGGCATGGAGCACCTGCTGTATGTCAAGCATTGCATTCCTACTGGATGTTGTGCAGATAGGTAAGATATAATCCCTGTTCTCAGAAGGAGACAGAAACCTCTGCATCTAGCTGAGAACCAGATCAAACCACCTTCATAATCTGTTCCACATTGCCTTTTGTCAAAGTACTTGTTTTTTTTTATCATAGCCACTCTAGAAAACACAACTTTACAAAGATATAATAATGTTTAAAGGAATATATCATAATAAAATACTGAAAATGTCTATTTACTCAAGCAAATAGTTTGCAAGGTGACTGGCAGATGTTGAGTAGTATTGTGCTCCCTTGAACACTTAAAATACCCTACAAGTCTCTGAGTTAATGGGATTAGCCTGGGATGTCTTAAAACACATTTGGAGAGCTGTGGGCATTTTAAATAAAATCAAATTATTATAAATATATGCTCTCACAAGAATTAAAACTATTTTATTTCTGTTGGTACTGTTGTTTTGTGGTCCCTATCAACTTGCCATGCTATCTGAATGTACGACTCTATGTACACTCTACATGCTTTCATTTACTTACAATATTTATTTCCACACCCATGATCCTTGGAGGAAGCCATTTGCTACTGTTAAGTGTTAGGTCGGAAGGCTGCACATACCTCATTTCATGCAGACAACTGTGAAATGGTAAGGTATATCTTGTGTTGATCCATAGTAAAAACGGTCACAGGGGTGTCCAACCTGCAGTTCACAGGCCTTGTGTAGCCCAGAATGGCTCTGACTGTGGCACAAAAGAAAACTGTAAATTTATTTAAAACATTATGAGATGTTTTTGTTTTTGTTTTTGTTAGTGTTTGTGTATGTAATGTGTGGCCCAGGACAACCCTTCTTCTTCCAGTGTGGCCCAGAGATGCCAAAAGGTTGGACACCCCTGGTCTGACAGGCTGTTTTTGTTTGTTTTTTTACTGTGGCCAACTATTTTAGATATTAATTAGACAAATTAAGAGAAGTAGATATTGAATGTCCAATAGTGTTATAGGTGTGCTTGATCTCTCTCTCTCTCTCATACACACACACACTCACACGCACTGCCCTTCAATCCTCTCCCTTTGCTGCCAGGCCTCTGCCAGAATGATGGAGGTGCTAGTCTACCCAGGGTAGAGTCTTGACCTCACAGAGTTGGGAAAACTCAAGCCATTGCTGCCAAAGAGAACATCCTCTCTTCTCTCTAGATACCCTCAACCACCTATTTCCCCTGCGTCCCTGTAGGCCAGTCCTGGGGCAGGAGTCCCCTTGATCACCTGCCCCAGCAGAACTCCTGGTCTGTGGGGATGACTGCAAGCATGTGGTTTCCGGTAGTGGCTCTTCTCTCTCATAGAATTCACTAGGATCCTATAAAGAATGGGCATTTGTCCCTTTCTTTGCTTTTATGGACACCTGCTCTCTCTAGTAAATGTGTAATTAATGGTAAAATTTAATGAGGTTAATATGATTCAGAAAGTCAATATTCATGTAATTTGCCTGTTTATAATTATAATAGGCAGATGATAGGACATTTTGGGGGTTGGATGAAAATGAGCTTCAGGGTTCTAAATTACACTAGGCCACATTACTGCCTATAGGTTAATGATTAAAGGCAAGATAGAAATAAATACCAAAGTGTCCATGAAATTCTGGTAAGTATGAGTCTGTTAGAATATCATTTCCTAAGAGTTTCCTATAGCATACAAACAGCATTACTTGTAAGAATGAATTCTAGAATCAAACATATGCTAGGTTGAACAAAATTCTAACATGTTTCTCTACCACAGAAATTTTCAGAGCCTTTAATATGCTCATAGGAATGGCCAAACTTCTGAAGAAGACCACAGTGTTTAGTATTTTCCAACCTTCATTTATTCTAGGAATGTTTACTTACAAAAACAAACCTGGCTGATTATTCACAGAATATACATGGAAAGCAGTGCTCTCTTGGCATGAAACCAGGTGCTTGGACTTTCTCTGCTTTCCCTGGGCTGTTGTTTCTCTTTGGTGAAGTGGAGATAATCACACTGCCTGTTAAAAACTCAGGAGGCCTGTCGGGCCAATTGGATTCACAAGCACAAAAACACATAACACACAAGACGTAACGTTCTTTTTCAGAATCATTTTTATCCACTCTTTTTAAAGGCATAACTGTCATCTCATGTATAATCTCTAAACTTTACTTGCAGATAAAAGGCCAAGTTTTCAAGGAGCAGCCCTTCGCTTGCATCCTATAAGAAGTGCACCAGCAAACATCATGTGTGCTGCTTGCGGGCCGGTGACCCCTTACCCAGGGCAGCTCAGAACCTCTGCTTGTGTCCAAAAAACACAGCTTCTCTCCATCTTTATAAAATTACTTATTAGGTATTACTGTTCCCCGTGATTTGGGGTGTTTTATTAGGATGTCAATTAAACATTTAATGACTCACAGTAGAGAAATAACTCAAGTGTTATTATAAGAATCAAACTTGGAATTCTACTCATGCTGAGTAAGCTCTCTCGGGTGTGAAGGAAAGACTGACTTAGGGTTTGAAAACTTTTGATGGATGAGACCCACAAGACACAAATGTGTAAATATTTCTAGAAAGAGCTTTGGAAGACATGAATTATGGGACATTTTTATTTCGGTTTTAAATTGTGGTAAATACACACAACATAGAATTTACCATTTTAACAATTAAAAAAAAAAAACAATGCTCACCCAAGGATATGTTCATTGATTTTAGAGACAAAAGAAGAGAGAGAGAAACATCCATGTGAGAGAGAAACATCTATTGGTTGCCCCTGGGAATCAAACCCATAAACTTTTGGTACATGGATGATACTCCAACCAACAGAGCTACCCAGGCAGGGCCCATTTTAATGACTTTACAAAGTACAGTTCAGTGGCATAAAGTGAATGCACGATGTTGTGTGACCACCACCACTATCTAGTTCCAGAAATTTCTACCACCCCAAGTAGAAGTCCCTTACCCATTAAGCAATCGCTCCTCATTTTTCTCTCCTTCAAGCCCCCAGCCACCACCTTGGGTTTGCTTATTCTGGGTATTTTAAATAAATAGAATTATATACAATATGTAGCCTTTTGGGTATAGTTTCCTGCACTTAACAAAATGTTTTTAAAATTCATCCATATTGTAGCATATAACAGTACTTCATTCCTTTTTATGACTGAAAAATATTCCATTGCATGTATACACATTTTGTTTATCAATTCATCCATTAATGGACATTTGGGTCCCACCTTTTGCTTATTGTGAGTAATGTTGCTATGAATATTATACCATCATCTTTTCATGTTTGTTGATCCTTTGCACATTTCTTTTGGAGAAATGTCTGTTCAAATCACTTATCTATTTTTAAATTAAGTTGTTTGTCTTCAGTGGTTGAATCCATTTAGTTTTTTTTT
>PVKM010018721.1:0-24817 GCA_004027735.1 Carollia perspicillata | reverse complement strand
CTGCCGTTAGTGGTCGCTCTGCAGACACATCCCGAGTGGGGATGAGAGGTCTCCCTAGATCTTGGTTTGGGGCGGGGAACGGGCTGTGGCCCATGTTAATCTAAACATTATTTTGTTCTTGAAATTCCAGAGTCATGTTTGAGGCCAGGCCAACTCCTGCGTGCCTTAGGCAACTCTGAGACTTGGGGAACAAAGAACACCCAAGAACATCTGAGTGAGGTGGCTGAGCACCCTGACTGGACAGGGCTCAGGACCCCGAGGCACCCAGGGGAGGAGGGGGCCTTCTCTGGATGGGCCAGGGTGGGCACATTAGGTGGGGAGTGCCCTCCGTGCCCTCAGCTCCTTAGTGTCCCCTCCTGACTTCCCGGCCCCAGGCGGGTGAGGGAGTGCAGGGGGAGGGTCCCCAGCCCACTGACCGGTGCCCCATGGTAGTCAGGGTCAGCTTCTGGGACAAGTGGAGTAAAGGGCCCACAGTGTGTTCTTTTTGAGCCCAGCTGGGCCCCAGCAGAGCAGTGGGAGGGAGTCACACAGGCCCAGTGTCACAGGGGATGCGATGTGGGGGTTGGTGGGTCCCTGGGCTACGGGGGTGGCGGCAGGACTGCGAGTTAGAGCCCAAGGAGGCAAACAGCAGAAGAGACGCCACCTGACCAGCTGTCCCCTGCGTCCCTGTGGCCGCCCCCTGGGGGAACAGCCAGGAGACAGATGACAGGCCAGGGCTGTGGTGGGGGCGGTTTCCGGAAATGTCCTGAGGTCCAGGCTGGAGTTGGAGGGAGGAGAGCAGGGGTGGAGGTTGTTCTCACAGAATCACGTTGCCCCACGCAGGGAAGCTCAAGAGCCACGGGGGGCCCAGCCCCTAGGTGCCCCCAGGGCCACCCCACATCCGGCCACCAGTGAGCACTCATCCTCACCACCCCTCGTGGGCAGAGGGTCCTTCTCTGGCTGGTCAACCCTTCTGGTTCTCGGGTAAAGAAGGAGGGATGGGGGTGCCCTCCCTGCACCCTCAGCCCCCACAGCAGCCCCCTGCCCCCGCCTGCCTTGCTCCCTCCCTGGGCCCCGTGTTGTGAGGGGGTGGGAAAGCACCTGGAACAATTCCCGTTTCCCTGGGGAAGGGGGCGCGTCCCTTCTCAGACCCCACTCCTGGCTCATGAGCCGGGAACTCTGCCCAGCCGCCACCCTCGCTCGTCAGGGCGTTCTGCTGCGCAGACTGTTTCCCAGGCATCTGGACCAGATAACTGGCCGATAGCAAGTGTGACTGAGAGATGGAACTCTCCGGCAGGCAGTCACCGCAATTCATTCCGATGAGACGCACGCAGCAGGGGCTGTGGCTCCCCGAGACTTGGAGCTGTCCCGGAGAGAAGGGCCCAAGCTGCCCACGTGACACCCTGCCCTGCAGGGACATGTGGCGGAGGGGCTGGCGCACCTCCCAGGGACCAGGGCACGAGGGGACGGGGACCTCCTGCAGAGCACAGCTGAGCCAGTGGCCTGAGCCAGCCCCCAAGTGTCCACTGGCCCCATGGCCAGGCAGGCGTAGCTGTGTGACCTGAGTCAGTCATTGTCTCCAGGCCTCTGTTTCCCCTTCAGGTCCTTCTGAGAACCCAGCAGGCACTGCGGAGGCCCTGGCCAGGGCTTCTGGGTGGAGGGCAGCCTTCCAGGAAGGTCTCGGACACAGTGGTCGCGGGTCACAGTGGCCCGATAGGGGCCATGGGGAGTTTGCAGGGCGGAGACCATGGGGAGCCAGGGCAGACAGACGCAGGGTCTGCATCTCAGCCTCCAGGCCTCCCCACTGGCCTCCCCTGCAGGGGCCTGGCCGGGGTCCCCGTGGTGGTCTGAGCTCCCCACTGCACGGTTTCCCCTGAGAAGTGAAAGCTTGGGGCTTGGGGCCCAAGGGGCTGTCTCCAGGGCTCCGCTGTCCCCAGCACACACACCTTTCCAAAGTCCGGGCCTTGGGCTGAGCCTCCTGCAGAGGGGCTGGCCTCCCCCAGTCAAGTCTGCGATTAAATGGAGACTGAATGTTCTGTTGGGCTCAGTCCGGTGCTGTGACGTTTTTCTGTTCTTCTCCTTTGCCGCTTCCTCCAGGGTCGCTGATTTTACTCTTACTGGTTTGTGGAGTGCTTTCCATGTCATGAATATTATCAGTGCTCGTGGCCACCTTGGAAGAGCCTGTGTCCAGAGTGTGGACGAACGTTTTTTCTTTCTGAAGGCGGCACACAGAAGGCCCCCAAGTTGGCTTGGCCAAAGGTGCGGGTGGCTCCCTTGAAGGCTGTGGATTTGCCTGTGGCCTGAGTGCCTGAGGGGGCGCACACCCTCTGGTTGCTCCTCCAGCGCTGTTGTCATTGCCCTTCGGCCTGTGATTGGTCTGAGTGTATTTTGGGACATGGGGTGAGACAGAATGGAACCGCTTTTCCACATCAAACCCTAGCTCCCAAGGCCCCAGAGGACACAAATTACAGTGTCCAGCTCAGAGCCGGGCTCCGGAGCCGGGCTCCCTGGGCTGCGTCTGGGCCCTGCCCTGAGGGCCTGGGTGCCAGCCGATTGCTCAACTGATTGGAGACTCGGTTTCCTCTTCTCATGCAGATGAACTGAGCTCCACTAGGCCTGGGGGTCTGAAGGACCGCACGCCAGGCCCTGGGGGTCTCTAGCCTCCAAACAATTCCCAGGCCCTGAGACCCTCACGTCCTCTTGCTTCTTCTAGAACACAGCGTGGGGCTGGGGCTGGGAGGAGGGAGGAAGCCCCCAGCCTCCGGATGGCTGGGCTGGAGTGAGACCAGCCCCTCACCCTGGGGGCCTCAGGACAGGGGTGGCCTGCCAGGCCTCTGGGGAGGAATCAGCCGCAGGAGGTCGCGCCCAGCGAAAGGCTGGCAGTTGCACCGTCTGTACTGAAAAGAGGGGTGTTTCCCTGCAGGCTGGCCCAGCACCCCTGGGGGCTGAGCTCTGGGAGCTGGAGGCTCCATCTCCCGACGAGTCTCCTCTGTCTGGGACCCCTTCCTTCTGCCCCTCCCCCTTGCCTGGGTCTATTAGCGCTGCGTCAGGGCTGTCCCCCAAAACCCTGACCCTGACCCTGCACACAGCTCCTGGGTACACAGCCCCTCTTTTTCCTGCTCCGTCCTTTGTCATTTTTTCTTCTTTAAAAAGATTTTATTTATTCATTTCCAGGGAGAGGGGACAGGAGGGAGAAAGAGAGGGAGAGAAACATGAATGTGTGGTTGCCTCTGGCATGCCCTGCACCAGGGACCCCGCCCACAACCCAAGCGTGTGTCCTGACTGGGAATTGAACCAGTGACCCTTTGGTTGCAGGCCGGCGCCCAGCCCATTGAGCCACAGCAGCCAGGGCTGTCATTTAACAGCTACTCTTAGCCTGGCACTTACTTGAGGATGACTTGGGATCCCAGCCACTCTCTGGGGGCAGCATGCGTGGGAGAGGCTAAGAAACACGGGAGAAGCCTGCCCAGTGGGAGCCAGGGCTGGCGAGCTGTGGGGACTGAGTCAGGACCACCTCCCACCCCACCCCGCCGCGGCGCCTCGTGCCCAGAGTGTGACCCGGGCAGACACCAAGGGTACGGAGTTCAGGCAGGGGGCCGGAGCCATGCCCCCCTCCCCGGAGAGGAGGGGATGTGCTGGCCACCCACGGTGTCCTCAGGAGGCTCTCCCCTTGAGGATGGGTGCTGCAGGCGACTGCTGACCCTCTGCCCGTTGGCTGCCCTGTGGTCCCGAAGCAGGAAGGCCCGGAGCAGGAACCACCTGACGTGGCTGGTGTTTGGTGCTCGGCAGCAGCCACCGTGATCCCAGGAACCTGCAGCAGGATGGTAAAGGAACAGCGTGTGCTTTCTGGGAGGGGGCGTGTGGAGCTCTGCAGAAGGAGCTAACTGCCGGGTCTCCTCCTCTTCAGCACAAGTGGCACCTGAAATTACGCCGTCAGCTTCGTTAAATTGTGCAGGACTTGGAGCCAGGATGGGTGATTGATGTTGCTGAGCTGAGCATGGTTGCAACACTTTCCTGTAAGGCGGACTAAAACAGAAGTTGATGTCTTCCTCATATAAGAAATACATAAATCAGTTAAAAATAGTTCTCCGAGCGGATGTGATGACGTCGGGGCTGTCACAGGAAACACAGGAACCGGGCTCATCCCACCAACAGGAAAGTGGGGGCAGCGTCCTCGGGCCTTGGGCTCCTCCTTGGGGCTCAGTGCTCACAGCTGAAACCTCTGCCTCCGGAGCTGCTTGCTGGGCACTTGTCTGCTGGTGCAGACCTTCTTCCCAGCCGCAGGGGCTGGCCCGTATGCCCAGGACAGTGCGTCCCTGTTCTGCCCGGCCCAGGGACCCTTACTTTGACTTCAGGACAGAGCACAGCTGGGGGGTTTCCAGCCTGGTCTGCCTGGTGGGTCACCCTGGCCTTCGCTGTGGCAGGGAGGCAGTGGGCATTGCCCTGAGGGCCTGGGCACAACAAGGCCTCTGGTGACAAACAAGACCTGTGTAGACAGGTCTGGTACCATCCCGGGAGGCCCAGGGCGCCTGCCGGCTGACATCGCTGCCCTCAAAGCCCCGCAGCATCGACAGTAGCGGCTGCGGTTCTCCGTCGGGAAGCTGTGCGGCTCTCAAGCCTCAGAGCCCGGTGGCCGTGACTGTGGCCTTTGGCTGTCACGCTGTCTTCATAGAGAAAGGCTTTGGCTCTGGTGCAGGCGGCAAGGGGGAACCGGGGGCCTCAAGTCACTCTGGGGGCTGAGGTTTGCGGAGTGTTTGCACACCGTGAGCTTGAGGACACGTGGCACTCGCCGGCCACAGGTCCTCACTGACGGGGTGAGCGGGGAGGGAAGGGCTGCCAACACCAGCCAGTCGGCCACACATCCAGCGGCAGATCCTCGCCTCGTGAGTCTGAGTCAGTGCTGGTGTGAGGCTCAGAGCGGACTGCAAGGTCCCCAAGGTGACAGGCAAACCAGCGCAGCGACTGCTGCTCCCCGGTTAGGGTTAGGGTTGCAGCATCCCCCTGTGGGGCTTGCACGGGGCTGGACCTCCGCCCCGGGGCCTCTTGGCTTTGGCGCTTGGCCCTGGAGGTGGGTGGGACCCCAGCTTGTGCCTCGCACTTCTGGGCCAGCCCTGGCCCTGCTCAAATCGGGGCTCCACCCCCTGGCTGGTGGGGTCCTCTGGTGGGAGGGAGGGCAGGGCAACCTTGGCTGGGGAGGAGGCATGTTTGGGAACGTGTCTTCCCACGAAATCCCCGAAACAGACACCCGTGGGTTTGCTGGAGAGAGTAGCCCAGAAGCTCAAAAGCAGTTTTCTTTTCATATTCTGTAGCCAATGGAAGTGATTTCTTCTAGTTCCTACATTTTCATAGGTTCCTAAAAGCTTGCAGACTATGCCCTGGCTGGTGGGGCTCAGTCGATTGAGCACTGACCTGTGAACCAAACGGTCGCTGGTTCCATTCCCAGTCAGGGCACATGCCGGGGTTGTGGGCCAGGCCCCCAGTAGGGGGTGTGCAAGAGGCAACCACACACTGATGTGTCTCTCCCTCTCTTTCTCTCTCCCTTCCCCTTCCTAAAAATAAATAAAATCTTTTTTTAAAAAAGCTTGCAGACACTGTGTCCAACCTGCAGGGTGTGATGGCTAAAGGGATCAGGAGGTCCCAGCCCTGCCCTGCTGCGGAGAGGCCTCTGGAGGGGGAAGAGCCCGCCCTGGTCCACTGGGCCAGCCTGCAGCTGGAGCAGCCAACGGAAGAGGCAGCCCCTTCCCTCGCCAGGAGCACGCAAGAGATCACACTCGTAGATGAGCCCATGAGTGCGCATGCACATGTGCACACCCATGCCCACACCCATGAGCTCATGCACCCGTGAGCACACGCCTTCTCATACACACATTCTTGTACATGCCTGTGGGTGGGCACACGGACACACATGCACATATGTCGTGTGAGGAGGCTAGGGAAGGCCCCTGTTCTCTGGATCCCCAGCCCCCTCACCTTGCCTGGCCCTCACAGGCTATTGGCCACATGGATGAGTGGGTGCGTGCAGCCACACGCTCTGTGTGCCAGGGGCTGCAAGACTGGGCTCAGGGGGCTCTGGCTGCCTCCCCCGGGCCAGGCGCTCATGAACCCAGTGGCCAGTGAGGTTCAGAGACCTCCCAGGATGCAGAGGCTCAGCTGTGCCTCAGCTGGGAGGGACGACGCTGCGGCTCTTCCCACCTCCGACCACTTCCCGTGCTCTGTGCAGTCTAGCATCACTTGCAGGCTGGCTGGTCTCGGGGCGAGGGGGTGAGCTGAGTGCACCCTCAGCAAGCAGCTGCTCCTGAGTAACCCGGACCCTCCCCAAACTGTCTCTAGATGAGGACCAAGTTTCTGGTCTCCCACCCCTTGTGCCTGAGGCGCCCTCCCCACACCAGGGCTGCTGACGCCTCCACCAGTGGGGATGCAGGGGCTTAGTTCCTCACCCTTGACGCCTTCTCTCCTCCCTGGGGTTTCTGAATGCAGACATCTCGAATGGCCTGAGCTCTGGGCAAGGCACCTGTGCTTGACTGCTGGGCACAGGTCATCTTCAGGGGCACTCCCAGCCCACGCACTCAGACCCCGCCCAGAGACCCTGGCTGAGGAAGAGCTCCGGGACCCCCACACAGGGTTTGGCCAAGGGGGGCAGTCCCTTGGTTGGCTGGTGTCTGGATGGTGCTGGGGTCCCTGGGTGTTGGTGGTAGTTGTGGAGATGCTGCCTGCTCCCCAACCCTGGCTAGGTGGTGTGGGGCAGGGCAGGTGCTGGAAGCTGCTCCTGGTCAGCCCTCCCTGTGCCTCTTGTCTTGGCCAAGAGCTGCCCTGCAGGGGACACGTGCATTTGAGCTTATTAACAAAGGCCTCACTCTTCTCAGGCCTGACTACAAGGTCAGCACGCGTGGAGCTTCACAGATGGAATCATGTGAACATCGTGAGATCCTGCCTTGACTCCTCACGGCTCTGCCTGTCCCTGCTGCCCTGTCTGGCCATTGACTTCACCATGTGGCGAATACTTGGAAGGTCAGCTTTCTTTTTAAAAAGTTTAAGTGGCAAAGTTCAGCACCTAAGCACAGCTATCGGCAGTAAAATCCTCCCCCAGGCTTTTAGCTCCCAGCTCCTGGCTCCCCCAGAGGCCAGCACACTGCTCAGGGGTGACTCCGTGGGCCTGAATTTCAACCCCACGTGGCTGGGTCCCCGAAGCTCGGGGCCCTGTCCCTGGTGCTGCCACAAGACGGTCTTTGAGCCTCGTGACCTGACTGATAAAATCAGACCAGAGAGAGAGCTGGGCGTGGTCCTGGCTGTCCACCCAGCCTGTCCACATGCCTCTCTTCTGTTGTCATCTCCCCACAACTGCCCATGCCAAGCTGACCCCTTGCCGTGTGCGGGGTCTACGCGTGAATCTCAGGGAGCAGCTCGATCGCTGCCCCCAAGTTCATAACCAAAGGTTCGGAATGTTCCTCAGGGAGGTCCACGTGGCACGGGCTATTTCCGTGCTGACGTGCTAATGCACAAAGGGAAGAAGATTCAGGGTGTGAGGAGAGCTCTTTCCACGGGCTTGCTTTATGGGGTGCATGTCCGCCTTGGCTGTGGTGCTGGGGCCTCATGGCAGGGGTGGTGGGGGTCCTGAGGCGGTTGAGGGAGGCAGCCAGGGAACAGAACCTGCACGCTGGGCCGAGCACGCCCAGAGGCGTGGTGTGGTTGGCCTCGGGGGGCCATGAGTGGGTGGGGTGCACCCCACTGCCTTCGGGAGCTGAGTCACCCTCTGGCTCCAGGAAGCCTGGCCACATGACCTCCACACCGAGGCCACTTGGCCTTTCTGCAAACTTTCCGCTGCTTCCGAAGCGAAGGGAGGTTGACAAGTTTCACCGCACCTCCCGTCAAGATCGGTCCCCCATCTCTGGGGCCCCTCTGGGGTCAGCAGGGATGGCTCCAAGGGCCTTAGGGTGAGAAGTCACTCGAGCAGCTGGGACACCTCTGTGCGCCGACGCCGGTGCTCCCCACAGTGAGGGGAGGTGGCTGAGAACCACCTGGTGGGCACATGTGTAAGAAGTGTGTAAATAGACTGAGAAACACATGGAGCTCACAGGCTCCGACAGACACAGGAAGCGTGCGCACACTCAGATGTCAGACAGGCACGCTCCGCACTGGCACACCACAGCCTGGATACACCCGGGCACACTCACACTTGTGCTCACACACAGAGAACACACCCACACCTTCCATATACTCTCACCCACATTTCACACACTCACGGACACGCAGAGACACACCCACATGTTGCACACACACATTCACAACCCCTTGCATGGCATACACCCTCAGCCTGGTGGACAGACTGGGGATCAAGGGCTCCAAGACGACCTGAGACGCAGGACAGGGGAGGAGATGGAGGGAACCCCCAGTGCAGGGTCCCACAGGTTGTCCGTGGCACTGCCTGTGCCCTGACGCCTGCCCTGTCCCGACCTCTCTCCTCTGTGAAACAGGCGTGCACAGCCGACTTGCTGCCTAAGTGGAACCACTGGCTGTGCTCGGAGAAAGAGGCCCGGGGAGGGGGTGCAGGGCTCCGCCAGTAGACGCCATCCACAGCACAGCCTGAGCCCTGGCTCTGAGCCCACACTCAGCAGCCAGCAGGACTGCGGAGAGCCGGGGTCTCCCCAAGGGAAAGCTCCGGTCCTGCCTCCCATGTCCCCACAGCACCACCTGCTGGCCGCCTGGAGCCCCAGGAGGCACCCACGCCAGGCCTGAGGGGCTCCCCAGCCCCAGGACGCCAGTGCCTGTGATTACCAATGTGGGACATTCAGAATAAGACCTAACGATGCCTGTGCTAAGCAGGCCTCAGTAGGAGAGCAGTGTTTTGCTGTAGCACTCCTGATTTCTATACGAGTTGGAAAACCTGACCCTCCACTTAATTTTTCCTGGCCCGCAAGACCGGGCCTGAGAGGTGTGATGTCCACACTCGCTGATGATCAGAAGCACACCTGCTGTGCAAAGACTTCTCTGCTGTGGTCCCAGACTTGTGCCCACTGTGAGCCCAAGGGTGTCTGTGCAGGGGTGTCGGCCCTTTCTTTCAAGATTCATTCTCGTGTTTGTGGTCCCCTGTAGGCCAGGATCACAGCTAGAGCCCAGTGTCACCGAGTGAAGTGGCCCCGGCTCTGAGAGGGGCACACTGACAGTGGCAGCACAGAGTGGCCCGAGCCTCGCTGTCACCGGGCACGGCTGGGCGCCCACGGGCACTGTCTCTCACGACCCCCATTAAGGAGAAATAATTCACCTTAAGGACACTGGTTAGAAAGTGCGAGGAAGGCTTTACTCAAGACTCTGGCGGTAGTGGAGCGAGGCTGAATTCACCTCCCACTGCAGAGGGGAGGAGTGGGCGCTACAGGCTGGTTTGAGAGTGGGAAATTGCCAAGAGGAACTTGGTTAGGTACGAAGGATGGGAAATTCTTTGCAAAACTGGGCTCAGAAGACCAAGGATGAGGCCCAGTTGAGAAGAGGGCTCCAAAGAGCCCAACTTTGTGCCGAGGACACAGTCTCGGCAGCCCTCACGAGGCCCATGATGAACTGCAGGTCGAGGACGCATCCAAAGCCAGAGGCCAACCTGAGTCTCAGACTCCAAGTCTCGGGAAGATCTGTGTGTCCTCCCACCTGTGCCTCAGGTCCGACCTTCCCTGCTCCCCAGTCACTGTCTCACTCTCTGTCTCCGCATTGCTCACGGGCCTCCACTCTGCCGTTTTGGGAGCTGGGAGTGGCCACCTTCAGACCCATTTCTCATTGCGTTCTCCATCGGCCTCCCTGCCCTTTCCCACCGTAGACTGCAGCCTGAGCCCCGCTCTGCCCGGGGCCCGGAGGAGAGCCGTGGGTTAGGTTTGTGGCATTGCTGTGCACGCTTACTTCCCTTGTGCCTGTTTCTAAAGGCGATGCTTACTCTGCTTTATCTATATTCTGTATTTTAAAAAGATTTTATTTATCTGTAGAGGGGGAGGGGAGGAGAGAGGGGGAGAAATATCAGTGTGTGGTTGCCTCTCCTGAGCCCCCTGCTAGGAACTGGTCTGCAACCCAGGCACGTGCCCTGACTGGGAATCAAACTGCGGTTGTTTGGTTCGCAGGGTCGCACTCAATCCACTGAGCTACACCAGCCAGGGCCTTGCTTTATCTATATTCTTTATTTTAAAAATCCAAACAACACAAATAATTTGTCTGTGCTTGAATCTTTCCCCAGGAGGCCTGAGATGAAGTGCTCCAGGAGGAGGCTGAGTCCCACCTGGCTGTCTCTGTCCCTGCAGACAGAAATTGCCAGGTAATGGGGAGTGTGTGTCGGGGGGTTTCCTGGAGGCCACAGCTGAGAATTTTCCATCTCTCCAGAGAAAAGTGCCCCAGAAGATGGCCTTTAAAACCCTGCCTTAGTCCTGGCTGCTGTGGCTCAGTGGATTGAGCAGCAGCCTATGAACCAAAGGGTCTCTGGTTCGATTCCCAGTCAGGGCACATGCCAGGGTCGTGGGCCAGGTCTCCAGTAGGGGCTGTGTGAGAGGCAACCACACAATGATGTTTCTCTCTCTTCCCTTCCCCTAAAAATAAATAAATGAAATCTAAAAACAACAACAACAACAACAACAACAACAACCACCTGCCTCAGAACGCAAAAGCAAAGCCGAAAGGCTGTCCCTAGGACCAGGCCAGTTTTCTTCTGCCTGTCCTGTGTGCACACCTCCGGAGGCAGCCAGAAACCCAAAATGACAGACAGGGAGAGCAGAGGGCAGGGAAAGGAAACAGGAGACTCCAGGCTGTGCCGCTGGGGAAGCTGTGGGGGGCAGGGGCAGACCCGACGAGGGAGGACTGGTGGAGCTCTGTGCCTTGAGCTGGATGTCCCAGCAGCAAGCCATTAAACACTTCCTCCTATGGTCCCAGGGCCGCCTTCTCCTGCCTCCTCCTCCTCAGACGCCTGTGCTGGAGGCACCTACTGCCGCACCTGTGGATGTGGGGGTGCCCCAGGCTCATCTCTGTGGGTCCTCTCCCCCCACACTTGGGGCTGTCCCTGCACAGAGCTCATCTCAGCTGCTCCCACAGTAGACTCGGCACCAGGATGTCCGGTGGGCAACGTTCACATGTCACGTCCCAGGCACAGCCCTCCATCCTCTCCTGAAACCTTCCCATCTCAGTACACAGCCCCTTTGTTCTCTGAGGCACTCGGGCCAAAACTTCAGCATCAAAAATACCACCCCCATCCTCTGTCCACTTTTACAAAATATTTAAGCCCACCACTCCGTGGCCACATACCCCTGTCTGCCACTGGTCAAAGCCACTTCACCAAGCCTTCCAGGCACCCTTGACGCCCTCCCACCTGCCCGGGCTTGCTCTACACCCAGCAGGCAAAAGGACTGCACTCTTTGCTCACCTCATTTGCAATAAGATCCAGAGGATTCGCTGTCCTTCGGAGGCCTGCGTGCTATGGCCCCTGTTGGCCCTTCCCTCCTCACTCTCCACCCGATACACCGGCTCCGGCTCCCCCCATGCACCCCGGCCTCAGGGCCTCTGCACACGGGGTCAGCCAGAAAGCTCTTCCCTCAGGCACGTGCTTGGCTGGCCCCCATTTCATCCCCATCTTTGCCCGCGTCTTATTTTCTTGTCTATGATCTGTCTCCCCGCAGGAACCGAAGGTCCGCGGACCCTGGGCCTCATTTTCCTCCTGCGTCCCCAGCACATGGACTGATGACTAGGATGTGGTCGGTGGTCGGTGTTCAGTTATGTGAGTGATGAATAAATGAGTTGATGGCCAGGACCTGGGATTGGAGACCTGGCCAGCTTCAACCTTGGGAGCCTGTGTCCCACTCCCAAGTCCTGAACTCAACCCTCTGCACTGGACAAATCTCTGCTCTTGGCCCCTGCCCCTGCCCAGCCCCACAGGCCATCCAACTGCTTCCTCAGGAATCAGATCTTTGTACACGAAACCCCGCCTGCCCTCTGCGAAGACCCTCTTTTCCTCCATTCAAACGCCTTTTCTATCTCCTCGTGAAGCTCACTTAATGGTCCATGCATTCACTAACGAGGACTTCGGTGCTGAAGCACTGCTGTGTCTGGGGGTGGGAAGCAGCTCTGCAAAGCGCCGGTGCGAGGCAGAGGTCCACACACCGACACCCTTTTCCTCAGGCAAGTGGGTCTTCCCTGCTGCCCCCGGCTCCGCGCGCCTGCTGGGGAGGGACCTGCATCACGCAGCAGGGAAGTCCCTCATCGGTCAGGGCCTCACTGCGGGAGGAGTATCTAAAAAAGGACCACGGAGTCCTCGGCCGTCTGTCAATCTCGCACACTGTCTTTCTTCCCCGCGCACCGCCGGGCTCACGCACGCTTCGCAGACCGCGAGAAGAAGGCCCCGGAGGCCGCGGGGGCGGTTTCCTTGGTGAGTCCGGGGCGTGGCCGCGATTGGCCGCGACGCCTCCAGTCCCGCCCCCTGAGTCCAGCGCCTTGGGAGGGGTACCCCGCAGTGGAGATTTCCCGGGGACTTCTGGGAAAAAGAAGCGGCTAAGAACGGAAGCGGAAGTGGCCCGAGGCTTCCTGGGAGACGCAGTTTGCGGTCCTGAGCTCTGAACGCGCGGATTCCATTTCACCGCAGGCGGTTTGTCGCGGTGCGGGGAGGGTCTGGCTGTAACCCGGAGTCGCGTGAGATCAGTGCCGGCCGGAAAGGCGGCGCGAGCTGCAGCCTGGCGGGGAGCGGGGCCACACGGCGCGGGGAGGGGCCGGGCCGAGGTGGAGGGGCCCTGTTTCAGGGGAGTCCGAGCTGACCCGGGGTTGCGTGCTGTGCTTGCAGCCCGTGACCCCGTTCCCTGGTGTGGCATGTTATCTTTTCTGTTGTTTGAGGACCCGGTCAGGGAGTCGGGAGACTCCGATTATATGCCTCATAAACTGAGAGTGCTGGTGCTTGAAGATTTTCGCAGTACTAGATTTAAGTGATGAGAGTATTGGCTTTGTTGTGTCCTTTCTTATGAGCGAGATTCCAAGTTTCTGAAATTACTGTCAGTCCAGGAAAGAGGTCTCATCCAGATCAAGGATAAGCCTGTACGTGCGATTCAGGGGCAAATGTTTAGTGGAAGTAGAACCTGTAAAATGTCCAGGGAGCTCTCCTTAACGCCTTAAGTTCTATTCCGCATTCAGAATGGGACCTGTTCAAATACTCCTCCTTTCCACATGGCTTTTCCCGGTGCTGGTTTTCCTTTCCTTAGCAGCTCCTCTCCGTGTGATGTCACTCCGCCATTCCCTCTGCTTGCACATTTTCTGGTGTTGCTGTGCATCCCCTCCATTATTTGTATTTTGACTAGTTACCTGTGCATTCTCTCCCATGAATAACTTTTGTATCTTTAGGTTAATCACATAACCTCTTTGAATGTCACATTTTTACGTCATTTAAAAAAAAGATTTTATTTATTTAATTTTTAGAAAGAGGGGAAGGAAGGGGGAAAGAGGGAGAGAACCATCAATGTGTGAAGCATCGATCAGCGGCCTCCCACAAGCCCCCCACTGGGGACCTGGCCCACAACCCAGGCCTGTGCCCTGACCGGGAATCAAACCGCCATCTCTTGGTTCCGGGGGCTGGTGCTCATTCCACTGAGCCACAGCAGCCAGGGCCCACTTTCACATTCTTAGAGCATTTTTTCTCCAGCACTAAGTGTTTTTGTGACATTGCCTGTTGGAGCATCCTCTGTCCTACCACCTTGGCTTCTGCTTGTCCATAGCCCACTGACTCTTACTTTCCCACATTACAAGACTGAGTACTCTGATACACATTAATTTTATTAAGTTTATTTTTCCTCAGTGCTGTTTCCTTATCCCAACACAAAAAAGACATTTCTGTATTTTCTATTCTTTTCAGATTTGAAAAGCAGAGCATATACCAAAGAGAACACCACTAAAGTGTACCTTTGAGTGAGCAGCTTCATCACTGCCATTACGGAAAGACTCAGAGGGGATGTGTCCCAAGGATATTTTTTTTTTTTTGAAGAAGCCTGTGAATACAAGACCAAGGTGGAAAAGCAAAGGGATCTGTGGCTGGTGTGGCTCAGTGGGCTGAGTGCCTGCCTGCAAACCAAAAGGTCACCAGTTTGATTCTCAGGGCACATGCCAGGGTTGAAGGCCAGGTCCCCAGTTGAGGGGCGCTCTAGAGGCAGCCACACATTGCTGTTTCCTCTTTCTCCCTTCTCCGGTCTCTAAAAATAAAGAAAATCGCCCTGGCTGGTGTAGCTCAGTGGATTGAGCACGGGCTGTGAACCAAAGGGTCACGGTTCAATTCCCAGTCAGGGCATGTGCCTGGGTTGCCAGCCAGGTGCCCAGTGGGGGCGTGTGAGGAGCAACCACACATTGATGCTTCTCTCCCTCTCGTTCTCCCTCCCTTCCCCACTCTCTAAAAATAAAAGGAAATAAAACATTTTTAAAAAGTAAAGAAAGAAAATCTTAACAAATTAAATAAATAAATAATATTATTTGAAAATACTGAAAGTAAAGTAATTGACAAATTAAAAATTGTTTGGAAAGCCAAGCAAGCTTTCAGAAATACATATTTATTACAAGAAATACAGATAAACCCAAAGAAATTACATATGATCATTACTTTCCAAAGATAAACCACTAATTTTTGAAATATATTTTGTATTGTGTGTACATAAGCATATGATTTTTTTTTTTACAAAAATGGCATCTGGTTGAGTTTTTGTGGCCTCGTTTGTGTGTTGTGAGGGCTTCAATAAATGTAATCCACATTGTAGTAATAATAATAACAACAACAACTTGGCGACAACGCAAGCACCCTAATTGGTGGAACCCGAGAAAACGCTCCAAGGGGAGGCTTGGGCCCCGTTGTCCTCAGGACGCCTCTGTGAGTCTTAGGGCAAAACTCCACCCTACGGATGCTCTGCATCCTCCAACCTCCGGGTCTGAACTACGAAGCCGACGAGAGCAGTGACAGGGCGGGGAGGGAGGAGTGCCGAAACGGGGTCCCGGGGTGCTGCGTGTGGTCCAGCTCCCAGCGGTGAGGCCCCGCCCCGAGGCCCTGCCCCAATCCGACTTCGATTTGGACTCGTCCAGGCCGGGCCGGCAGGGGAGGGTGGTGCCCCGGTTTCTGTGTCGCGCTCTCCCGTCCACACACAGGTGCTTTCCTGGAGCCATGTGCTGCCCACCCTGTGCCAGGCGCACCCTACACATCTCTGCCCTGTGCGCCAAGGTGAGCCCTCCGGGGCGAGGGACAAGGGGCCGGGGATGGCGATGAGAGCACATCTTGCCGCCTAGGTCGGACCGCGTGTACTTTTACAGCCGCTCTTTGCTCCTAGAATCGGACGGTCCAGGTCCAAGTGGGGAAAAGGGACAAGCCGGTGACCTACCAGCAGGCACCTGTGCATCACCACATCGCCCACCACAAGAGCTGGCTGTCGCTGCACACAGGCGAGGGGACCCCAGGCTGCACCGGAGGTTTTTGGCTGTGACTGTTCAGCCCAAACACGACACGAGCAGGTGTCAGTAGTCGGTGCCCGAGTCCGAATTCAGTTCCACAGGTGCAGAGGAGTGACCGGGCAGACAGCTGACCTGGGTTTGGAGGATCCAGAGCTGGCTTTTTCTGCGGGGAGCGAAGACCCTGTTCGGCCTCCTTGGAAGTTACGTGTGTGACTGGAGGTGGAAGTTGCTTCTGCTTTGCTGTCGTCCCCTCTGACGGACAGAGGCTAGGTTGCCCAGAGCCCGCAGAAACGGCCTGGAAACGCGACAGTGCGCTGCGCACACCGCGACTCCCGCAGAGCAGAGAGTTCTCTGTCTGCGTTTGCGGACGTGCCTGCTCTCGCCACTTTCTCGGTCGCTCGGACACGGGCCCCTGCCCAGCTGAGGTTGAACAGGGCTCGGTGCTTTTTTTTTTTTTAAAGAAAAGTTATTTATTCTTTAAAATGTTTGTATTGACTGTATTGGGCTGATACTGGTTAGTTAAATTCCATAGGTCTCGGTGCACAGTTCTGTGAAACATCGTTCGTCTATTGAACTGTCCGCTCAGCACCCCGAGTCAGGGCTCTTTCTGGACTCTGCCCTCTTGTTCGGCTCTCCCATGATAAATGCGTGTCCTTCTCGAGGTTTCTTAGTGCCGTGTTTCTGTAGTTTTGTTGGCGACTCCGCCGCCTTAAAATGGCCAGGGATGCTGACCTGCTCGTCTAGGGTCCTGAGCTCGAGGAGGCTGTGACGTGCTTTGCAGAGAAAACGCCCGTGTTGGGTTGGCTGCCCCCAGGCATGAGTTCTAGTGCGGCTGGGAGACTGCAGTGGTAACGCGCCCGTGCGATAAACAGGGTGTCTTTAAGTGGAAACACATTGGCGAGGTTACGTATTGATCTGTTGACAAAAATAACGCGACCAAAGGCTTGTAACCCTGTGTTTCCCCAGGCTTTATGGAACAGAACTACTGTAAATTAACAACCGTCCACTGTGTTTGGTTCATTATGAGCTTGGATGTTTGCCGCGCCCCTAGGTAGAGAAATTATTTAAAGGCTCTTGTCCCTTCACCCTTCCCGGGGTCTGGTTCTGAGGTTGGAGGTGGGTGTGGAGGCCCAGTGGAAACTCTGAGAGGTTCAGCGGGCACAGGGTCCCCACTGGGAATTCACTGGGTGAGGCCACAGCCCTGGCTGGTGAGAGAGCTCACATCCCAGACCTCAAAGGAGCCGGTGGCTTTGTCTCCGGCCTGCGGGGTGACCAGTGTGCTAAGGCAGACAAGACAGAGTGGGGAAGGGAGAGAGGAGTGGTCATCTGAGTTCTGTGTCCTGGCCAAGGCCTCATGCTTTCCCTTTGAACAACAAGGAGAAAGCAACAGTGCCTAGCTTGGGAGTCAGATAAAATGATGTACTTTGAACTTTAAAGCATCGTTCTTATTCCACTTCCTGAAGAGAGGAGGCGGGGTCGGGGTGGAATCGGGTGCCCTGTGCTGTTGTCGGGTGTTACCTCTGCAGCTTTGGCCGTCTCTGTGGTGCCTTTCTGTGTTCAGGTGACCTGGATGGGCAGGACCACGCCGCAGAGTGCACCGTGGAAGGTGTCTTTCTTCGCAAGCTTATGCCGGGCACCTTTTCTGGCCACCTGGCCGACCAGCTCGTCCTGAAGCGCCGGGCTAACCAGGTGCAGACCTGCGCTCTGGTCCTGAGGCAGCTGCCTGCGCACAAGTTCTACTTCCTCAGGGGCTCCAGTGAGCCCCTGCCGTCCCACCTCTACAAGTGTCCCGTGCGTGCGCACCTCCAGACGGTGCCCTCGAAGGCTAGGTGTGAGCACGTCTAGGACGTCCATCCTGTTTGCATCAGGCTCCAGCCGGCAAAGCAGAAACGTGTGGGGACGGGGTGAAGCGGGAGTGGGGAAGCGCAGCCCTCGGAGCCCACTGACTGTGCTCCCAGAGCTGCTGCTGAGTCACGGGCTGTCCCTGCTGTCCGGCCCCTCGTCCGCCTGTGCCCTGTAGAAAGAGGAACTCAGACGGAGCTTCGCTGAGGGCGTTCGGAGTCCCAGGAAGGGGCCGCCTACAGTGTGCTGTGGTAGCGGCTTTCAGGCCGTGGAGAGTGCTGTTGACCTCAGTCGCATGGTTTTCACCTGCATCTCAGGGACTCGTTCATCCTGCATAACTGAAACCTGAACCCTGGACCAGCACCACCCGTTCCCCTCCTCCTGCCCCTGGGGACCGGAACTCTGCTCTGCTTCTTTGTCAGCTGCTGTTGGCGCCACAGGAAAGTGGGGTCACGTCGTGTCTGCCATTCTGGGTCGGGCTTATTTCATGTACTGTGATGTCCTCTGGTGTATCCACGCCCAAAGTGGAAGGACATGCTTTATCGTGGCCAAGTGACATTCTGCTGTGTGCACATGTGAGTCCAGCCACTGATGGGCAGGTGGGCTGCTCCCCGTCCTGGCCACTGTGAATGACGCACGAACTTGCGGGCGTGCACGCGTGTCTGCGGTGCTGGTTCCACTTCTTCCTGGGAACCCCCAGAGGAGGACGTGCTGGGTCACACGGGGGACCTAGCTGTGGTTTCTGAGGAGCCCCCAGCCCGTTGGCCACAGGCCGCTCTCTCTAAGTCACGTTCCTACCACCAGTGTGTGAGAGGCTCCCCTTTCTCTGAAGGAAGCACACCTAGGACTGGGGGAGATGGTAGTTGTCACAGAGACCTGGCCCCTGAGAGACGCCACAGGATTCTGGGCCAGTCCCGGCTTGTCCCACGACTGTCAGGTCACTTGTCCTGCATGTCATAATCACACTGAGTCATATCTGTTCTACAATTTTTGCATTCTTCTTATTCCGGCATACGCTACTACAAAAGCATAGTCCCATCCTAATGAGTGGTGTGCCAAGGTCCCAGTCCTTACGTAACTGGAGAACACGGTGAGAAAGGAGAAACGAGGAGAGGATGGAGAGCACGGGAACCAGAAACGGCGCAAACAGAGTGGGGACAGCACGGGAAGCGGAGAGAAGCAGCACCGTATGAACGCGTATTGTTAGTGGGGCAGCCTCCATGTTCTCCAGGTTTTCAGTGCAAGGCAATAGGTTTTTCTGATTTGACTATTTCTCTATTTTTGGAAAAGACTCGTAATGAATAAAAACACTGATGCATCATTATTAACTAAAGTCTCTATTTTACTCAGTTTCCCACATTGGAGGCTCAGTCCCAGTGCTGGCTGGCGCCCCCATGTGTTGGAGCCCGGTCTGGTCTCCCACCAGAGAGGCTGATGCTGACCTCTGGGGTTCCTGGTGGCGGAGCGTGGTGGGGTGGTCTGAAATGACGCCGGGAGAAGGAAGTGGGGCTGAGGAAGGGTCTCAACACTGTGCTAATGAGGGAGACTCGTTCTCTAGGCTGGGGTGGGGGGAGCTGTTGGCAGTTCTCATGCGTGGGAAGGGATGGGGTCAGATCCCAAATTTTGAAAGATCAGCTGGTCACGGTGTGGAGGCTGGATCGGACGAGCCAGGGACAGGAAGCAGAGGGACAGTGAGGGGACCGGTGCAGGGTGGTGCTGGCCAGGGCTGAGGCGGGACCCTGAGTTGCAGAGGAGCAGGGGCGTGAGGACTGGAGAGAGGCTGTGGTCAGTGCTGCCCTGAGGAGGAAGCCAGGCCAGTGCGGGAGTGAGTGCCCACGGGGAGCTGGGCTGTGTGGGCACCAGGGGGAGAGGGCATTCTGCTGAAAAGAGGCTATTTGCTGAACTCCTGGCTTATTCAGCCTGTGGAAGGTAAAAGGGAAGACGGAGGGAGAGTGAGGCTGACCACATGTTGGGCAGGAGCTGACCGCCCCACCTCGCTGAATCCTCCCGGCTGTCCTGAGAGAGGCAGTCACTCTGTCTGGCTGAGGGGGAGACTCAGTTTCCTTGGATTTGCCTGAAACCTCACCGCTGGTGGGCGGTGGAGCCGCGAGTCAGCGCTGTCTGCTGCCACCTAGTGTGCAGCCAGCGAATACCACTTGAGTGCCCATCCTGAAAAATGATTCTTACAACGAAGTTTCTCAGCTTCCACCAGGAAATAGCAATGGGTTCCACTACCGTCTGCTGAGCATCTTGAAAGTTACCGGGCTGTGGTCCCCGCGAGGCTTCCTGGGGGCCAACCCTCAGGGGTCCGCATCCCCTCTTCCTAGAACTTCCACCTTTGCGTCCCTACTGCCTCCCTCTGCCTAGGGCTCCGACACCTGCCTGTGGTCCTGCTCCCTTTGTCACTGTGCGGGCCACCCCTGCACCCAGAGACTGGTTCTGAAGACCTCCGGCTGGGACACCCCGCACTCCGTGCTAGCCTCGCCCAGCCCAGGGGTCCCCACACTTCTCGGGCCCACACAGTCTCCTCAGCTGCCTGTGACCCCTCTCTCCCCACCTGTAACGACAACCAAAGGACCGTAGGCGTCACGCCCTTCCCATGTCCTGGGGGCTGTGGCTTTGTCACAGCCCCACAGCACAGCTCGCTTTCCCAGGTCTCCTCCACGTCACCAACCCCACATCCCTGCTGTCTGCAGAGGCGCGAGGACAGGCTGTGCCTGCTCTCAGTCTGGTCCATGCCCGAGGTCTCTCCCCAGTGGCCCCTGGAGGCTGCTGTTCAGGGACATCCTGCAAGGGAGCCCCTATGTCATCAGAGGCCAGGCTGCCGCGCACCGGGCCTGGTCCTGGATGGTCAGCCTGCAGGTGTTCACCAACCACGACAGCTGGCGGTACCACACCTGTGGGGGCTCCTTGCTGGATGTCCAGTGGGTGCTCACACTGCTCACTGCTTCACGCTCAAAAGTATGTGTGGGAGTTTGCGGAGGGGGGTCTTCTCAAGGCCCCTGGTCAGGGGCATTCTCCTAGGGTCTCTGCCGAGCGTCCCTGGGGCTCTGGGCCTGGCGGCAACAAGACTGTGAGTGTACAGACCCTGCCCCTGCCCCAGGGAGGCTCTGAGGGTCGGGTCTGCAGCAGTCAGTGCACGGGGAGGATGGCCAGGCTCGCCCCGTGCCCACAGAAAAGCCCGTGACCGGAGACTGGGAAATCGAGGGAAATCGAGTCCGGCAGCAACCAGCCAATGAAGCTGCCTCTCCAGGAGAGATTTGTTGAGAAAATCACCCTTCATGAGAGCTACTCGCCCATTTTGGAGGCCAACGACATTGCTGTTGTGAAGATCGCCCCTCCCATTGTCTGCGGCGTCCTCATCAGGCCGGCTGCCTGCCCCAGTTCTTGGCAGGCCCACCACCAGTGTCCCAGTCTTGCTGGGTGACCGACCCGGCTGGGGATTCCGAGGGAGAGTGGTGAGTACAGGAGCCACTCCTAGGGACCACTGTGGGTCGCGCCTGGGGTGGACGTCGAGGTGGGACGGGAGTGGTGGAGGCCCTGTGGAGCAGCTGTCCTCGAGTGGTGCCCGGGCAGCTTCCATCACGGCCCATTTCCAGCTGGAGAAGCCGTGGGTGGGAGCCGAGGGCCGGGCCACAGCCATGCCCAGTGAGGGTGGTGGGGCAGGTACCGGGGTAGCCCAGCGTTTTGAGAGTGGGGCCAAGCCTGTCTGTCCTTGGGGCCCGGAGCCCAGGAGCTGCATTCCGAACTGGGAGAAAAGCTCGGGCAGCGTTTTGTAGCCGTAGGTCAGTCCTTTCCCTCTCTGGGCCTCAGTTTCCTCACCTGTGAGCGGAAGGGCCATAGCCCAGTGCTTCTGTCCCCACCCCTGGCAGTTCTAGCCCCCACATGCACCCCACTCATCGCCACCTCTTGGAGGTGTGTATGGACCAGCGGGGGCGACACGGGCAGCAGGGCCTGGCAGTGGGGCGGGACCACACCACGGCGGCCTCTGCATGCACAGGCGGTCGCCTGAGTTGTCACCTGGTCACATCAGGGAAGTGAGGGTATGAGTAACACTGACTTAGTTCTCAGTATCTCCTGTTGCTTCAACAGCAGAAAATGTAGGTTTCTGAATCAAAGGCAGTTCAGCCACGTGGGGTTTTAGACGCCACCTTTTCTGGTAACTCCCCAAACCAGCCGTTTCAGGGTTTCTCCCTGACTTGCCCTCCCTTCCCTGATGCTTGTGCCCAGTTTCTGGCAGGGCCACAGCCTGATCCCCCGGAAGGGCGGCTCTGCAGGCGCCCTGGCTCTCTCTGGCTTTGGCTGACCCACAGCCGGGCATCTGTCTCTGGCTGGCTGCTGCTGTTCGAGGCTCCGCCATGGGTGTGCCTGTGTTCTGGTCCCACCCCTCCACCAGGCCCGACTGGTCTGCTCACCATCTGCCTGGCAGCTGGTGTCCAAACCCATTTGCTAGGTTGTGTTCTGGTTGGGTGCTTTTTCCTTCCTTATGTTCTAAATCGTTGGTTTGAATCCCGGCTTCCTCCCCTCCACTGATGGTTCCCTGTAGATGTTTCTTTATTTCACTGTGTGTAACCTTCACCTCTTCCTATACGTTGTTTCCATACTCAGTGAGTTTTTTGAGCATCCTGATCACCAGTGTTTTGAACTCTGCATCTGATAGGTTGGCTGTCTCTGTTTCGTTTTGTTATTTTTCTGGGGTCTGGTTCCATTGTTTCATTTGGGCCATATTTCTTTGTCTTCTCAATTTGGCAGCCTCCTTGTGTTTGCATCTGTGTGCTAGGAGGAGCTGCTTTGGCTTTCTGTCTTAGTAGTGTGGTCTGCGGCAGAGAAGGCACCTGCAAACTGTGTGGGTCGGGGCCTCAGGTTATCACCAGGGCAGGGCGACCCACTTCACCGCTTCCTGGCTTCCATGAGGGGAGGGCTTGGAGAGGGGACAACGCCGCCGCCTGGATTCTGGAGATTTGCCCAGCACTGGCCCTGCTTGCAGTCACGTCACCCACTTTCCCGTATGTGACTTGCAGTCTTCCAGCTGGTGCCCTGATGGGTGGGCATATGTAAGTGCTAAGTCCCTGAGGGCCCTTTTAGTGGAGTCTCCCCAAAAATCGGGCAGTTTCTTCTGCTGCCCCAGTGCCCACTGGCTTTTACAGCCAGAAGTTACAAGGATTTATCTTTCTGGGGCTGGATCCCTGGACTGTGTGGTCTGGCCAGGGGCTGGGACCCTTTGACCCTGCTGTGTCCCTCCCAATCGTTATCCATCACACCTGAATGTGGGACCTCCCGGCCTGCCACCTCTCTGCTGCCCCTCACCAGGTCTCTGCCCTTCCCGCTGATCCGGACGGTTGTAGCTTGTTGGACTTCCACACGTCTCGATTTTCTGATGGTTCTGTGTGGTGTTCGTTTTGAGGTCTGGTTGAAATTTTTCCCATAGTTGTGCGAGGAGACCAAGTGTGTTTATTTAGGCCTCCACCCTGATAGGAAGTCTGAGCTCTGGCGCTCTTGTTTTCTTCTTTGGTGGAGTCTCGCTGATGTGACAGATACAGATCCGATGACATGAAGAGTCGAAGATGGGAAACGTCACTGCTGTGCATTCGTGAAGCCTGGCGTGTGTGAGGGTGAGTGTAACTTTGTCAGTTTGTCTTCTGAGGACTTCGAGCACCCTTCTTTCCTGCACCCTAACACCGTCAGTGGCCTTCTCCCGAGGTCGTGCCGGGACTGATGACCACGGGTGGAAGCTACTCCAGAGCTCTCCTGAGCGTGTCTGGGACACAGCGGGAGGCCGGAAGAGCCCCTCTGAAACTCGGCAGGAAGCAGGACAGGGCTTCTTTTCTGCAGCTGGTGGGCGGCCGGAGATCCCCACGGTCCTTCCAGCTGCCTCGCTGCTGAGGGTGTTGCTTCCGTGCTGATCGAGGGGCCGACGTGCTGTGCTGGGCAATCGGTGAATGAAAATGGACTACGCGGGGAGCAGAGCTACTACTTAACAACTTTGTTTTTAAAGGGAAGAAATTTTATTTTTATTTTTTTTAAGATTTTATTTATTTGTTTTTAGACATAGGGGAAGGGAGGGAGGAAGAGAGGGAGAGAAACATCAATCTGTGGTTGTCTCTCAAACACCCTCTACTGGGGGCCTGGCTCACAACCCAGGCATGTGCTCTGACTGGGAATTGAACCAGCAACCCTTTGGTTCGCAGGCGGGCGCTCAGTCCACTGAGACACACCAGCTGGGGTTACCTAACAGCTTTTATACGTAACGCTGATGGTTCCACTTAACGTGGAATCATCACTCAGGGCATGTTTGTCCTCACGTTCTACAGTGTCGTATTAATGCAACTCGGGAAAGACGGAACGTGACTGTGAAAAACCCGTCGGTGCCACATGGACTCCAAAGTGGGGTCTGCACACTCACCGTGAGACACCCTCTCACACTGATGTTGTGCAGTTGTTATGTTGTACTGTCAATCATATCATGCTATATTATGTTACATCATGTTACATTATATCATGTCATGTTGCATTGTTGTGTTATATTATGCTATATCATATCATATTATATTATAGCATGTTATGTTATATTATATTATAGTTAACAGGATGACTTGGTGGTTCGTTCATCTCAGTGTCTTTGTGTCCTGGGTTCCCATGCGAGGTCCGTGTGCAGATGAACATCTAGGTTTGGTGTATGGAATCTGGCTGTATAAGGGTCAGATGTCAGTCCCTGGCATCTGGTCTTTGACCTTTGGACCTCATGGTCTGGCTCGGGTGAGGGCCCACGGCTTTGGGTTTGGGAGTTTGGGCCTGGAGTCCTGATTTTGGTTTGGGTCCCTCCAGGGTCCAGGTTTCAGAGTCCAGGGTCTGTGTCCAGGATCCTGAGTTGGGCTCTGGTGTCAGGTGTCTGTCAACAGATGATCATTGTGTCAAATTCAGTGCCCGTGTGAGTCCCCAGGTTTATGGAGTTGAGGCAGGTTAATGAAAAATGTAGGAACATTCCTTGGTAGTGGAATGGGAGCTTGATAGCTAAGTAAGGCCTAGCAATTTACAGCCAGGTAATAAATCTGAGGTTCTATTCTTCCCTGATCAAGGACATTGGAGAGCAAATGGTTTACACATTCCTGACCACGCGGGGGAAGACCCTCCTCCGTCCCAGCCCTTCTCTGGTGACTTTTCTGAAGGAGACATTCACCAGAGCAGGACCCTGATCACTCCGTGTGCTCGTTTTGTTGCATCGGCACCTCAAAGGGCACCCCTGGAAAGCTGAGGATTCTGTGCAGATGACTCTTATAAGACCTCCCCTAAAGTCCTCAATGTTAGAAAACAGTAAAACCCTAAAGACAAAGGGCCCAGTGTGCACTGTTCGTTGCGCACACAGGTGCCTTCCCTTCTCTTCTTTGCCGCGTGTCTTCACTGTGTTTCTCCTCATCTGCAAAGGTCCCTGAGAGACTTGCAGCCAGGGGAGCCGTGGGCAGCTCGTCCCGGGCTCACCCCCGGAGTCTGTCTCCAGGCACCTTGTTTGTGTCTAACTTTCCTGTTTCCCCAGAAGCAGCTCCGCCTGTGCTCACTCTTGTTGCCGTGATTGTGCCTCTTC
>PVKM010018720.1:0-24824 GCA_004027735.1 Carollia perspicillata | reverse complement strand
GGCCCCGGGCCATCGCCTCATTTCATTTTATCTCATTCATCCGCTGATTGTTTGACCTCTGCGACAGCAGGAATCAATGCACAGAAGCCTTTGGGCACTTACGCTCTTGAGGCAAGTGCCACTCAGTTCCCCATTTCTTGTTTTCCAAGAGCCAATGAAAGCATGGGAATCTGATCAAGTTGTGCATTTCTCTTAAGATGCATCAAACATTTTCTCAGTTGTTGCACAAGCTTCTATTTTGCTGGTTGTTCTTTGCATTTTAAATGTGAGGATTTCTCATTAGAAAGGAAGGGTATTTAGAAATCCTAATTCCACCTTTTTAAAATGAAAACCTGAGAATTTTTTTCAAAGATGAAAAGAGAAATGATTTGAGAAGCCAAAGAGAAATTAATGTGAAATTAGGTCTTAAAAGATTCAGGTTGTGCCAAATTGTCTCTTTTTACTAGTGATAGTTACTTCCTGAGTCTGCTGTAACTATGAAGGGGGGCATGGTAGACGGAATGACTTAAGGTTAATTTGTGTGGAAAAATCAAGAAATTCATGTTTCATGCAGCCATACGTTTATTTTTTAAAAATAATTGGTTACTCATTACAGAAGAACAAAAATAAAAGAGAACACTTCAAATAAAATAGAACCATAGAATTTCCTTTCCTTTAGAGTAATTTTTAAGAAGCAAATTATCACCATGGCCAGGTGGCTCAGTTGGTTGGAGCATCACTTCATAGGACTAAAGTTTGCAGGTTCAATACCCCATCAGGGCACATACCTTTGCTGTGGGTTTGATCATCGGTCAGGGCATGTACAGGAGGCAACCAACCAATGTTTCCCTCTCACATCAGTGTTTCTCCCTCTCTCTAAAACTAATAAACGTGTCCTCGGGTGAGGATTAAAACTAATAACAATAATTTGAAATGAAAATTATCATAATATACCCTTTGTCACCTAACAGCAATGGAAGTCATTTTATATTTACCTCATCTTTGTCTGATTTGTATCTTGCCAGCCTCTCAGTTTCCTGGTTCTATCCATCCAAGTTAGTCTCAGTTGTTGGAAGTCGAAGTTCAAGCACATAATGTCACTTTAATACTAAAAAGAATAATATCTTCATTTTCTCACCTTGACCCCGCCTGGTTCTTATAATTCTTTTTCCAGGAGTTTCTACCTTCTCTAAAATTCCCAGTCTCAGCCAAGCTCTGAGAATTTCCCTATGTTAGCTTGCAGTGGAGCCTAGGCTTCCTCATATACAAAAATGAAAAGGTGAAGCCAGCAGGACTGCCTGGACTTTTTTGGCAATAAAATGAAAATTAACTTGATTCTGATTCTAACCAGCTTTTTATTCACACCACAAGTATTGGGGAAGCACTGCTCTGTGCCAGGCACTGTGTTAGGGACCAAGGACAGGATGGCCAGGGAGCAGCTCGGGTGCCCGCCCACCCCTGACTTACCCTCTCCTGGCGGGAACGCTGGTATTGCATCTCTGCCCACTTCACCACTCTCCTACTCACGCGTACTCTCTCCAAGTGAAAGACTCAGCTTTTCACAGCTCATTTAAAAGAATCAGATCATCTGACCATCAAACTAAATATATCATAGACAGTTATCATACAATCTTGGCTCAAACAAAGGTTAGAGGAACACAAAAAGATTTTATTTTCATGTCTTTGCTGACGACTCGAGAGCCAAGGGCACGTTGGCTGACTTTATTCTTTGTAGAAATGCCAAGTACTAGACAGGTCCCCACACTTATCGAGTGCTCTGCGTTTAGAAAAGCCTGAAGGCAGGGCAGGCGGGTAGGCATTCTCGCTTTTACTTTTCAAATTTTAAATTAATAATGAGCTCATTAGTTTCTCATAAATTCTTTTTATACTAGCTAAGAAAAAAACTAGGGTTTCATTCTATCTGGTCTGTTTTTCCTGCAGAGAAGATCCCTGTTTGGGATTCTTCACCTGCCTCCTACATGCCATTATTGGGAGAATTAAATGAGTTAATATGTGTAAAGCACTTTGATTAGAGCCCAGCATATAAATGGCTTCGTGAAATTGCCAATATGTGTGTCTAAATCAAAATCACAATGAGAGATCACCTCATAGCTGTTAGAATGGCTATCATTAAAAAACAAGGGATAAGTACCAGTAAAGACACAGAAAAAAGGACCCCTCGTGTACCGTTGATGGGAATGAAAATTGGTGCAGCCACTAAAGAAAACAATAAGGAGATTCCTCAAAATAACTGAAAATAAAGCCACTATATGGTCCAGTAATTCCACTTCCAGGTATATCCAAAGCAAATGAATGGCGGATCTCTAAGAGACACCAGTGCTCTCGTGTGTGTTGCAGCACTGGTCAAAATGCCAAGCTAGGGAACAATCTCAGCGTCTGTCAAAAGACGGGCAGATAAAGATGGCATATATAGTGAAATATTATTTAGCCATGAGAAAGAAGGAAACCCTGCCATTTGTGACAACATAGACTGACCATGAAGGCACTGAGCTAAGTGAAATGAGTCAGGCAGGGAAGGAAAAATACTGCATGATATCATTTATATGTAAAATTTAAAGAAGCCAAACTTGGAAAGAGACGAGATGGTGGTTGCCAGGGACTGGGGGTGGCTGTGGGGGAGAGTAATAGGGAGATATTGTTCAAAGGGTACAAGCTTTTAGTTATAAGGTAACTAACTTTTGGGGATCAAAGGTAAAGCATAGAGTTAGAGTCAATGATACTATGATATATTCTTAAAAGTTGCTAAGAACGTAGATCTTTAATATTCTCAACACAACAAAGGAATAGTAATTATGCAAAGTGAAGAAAGTGTTAGCTAACACTATCGTGCTAATAATTTTGCAATATATAAGTGTACCAAATCAACACACTTTACCCCTAAACCTACATGATGTTTCACGTCAATTGTATCTCAATAAAGTTGGGGGTAAAAAGCAATTTTTTAGGGCCCGACCCAATGTATCAGGCATGTATAAACAAAATACACTATCAATATGGTTCAGGTGAGGAACAAATTAGTTAATAGAGAATTGGGAACTTGCCTAAGATCACAGGCTAGATACAGTAATGAGAAGACTAGGGTCCCATCAGAATCCAGACTCCTGATCTAAGGCTCTCGTCATATATCATGTGACCTCTACCCAAGGCCACCCTTTCAGATTCCTAGAGAGGAAGAAAATGTGTTACACCATGAGGCTGATTCGATCATCATCTCGATGTTTAAAATGTAGAAATGGAATTTCAGGGAGGTTTACTAACTTGGCCAAAATCACCAATCAGGGAGCTGGGAATTTGAACTTGGGGCCCTGACTTCAGGGCAAGGCGCCCTTAGCCAGTGTGATGCCTTCAGCATTCATTCCCCTGCCACTATTTGCTTTAACTACTAATGGTTCCTGGTTTTGTGGGATTTTCTGATTATTTTTTAATTTTGTAAATGTTAAATCCTCAAAATCTGTTTTCTCACTTAATGTATTTTTGTAAGCCATTTCTTCTACAAATACACAAGACAAAATACTTTTTTCACATCTATAGGCAGTGAAAACCATGGAGACAATTTGGAAAAGCTTAAAAGGCAAAAAGCACTTATACCAAAGACATTGCCAGGTCCAGGTTTTGTGCCATTGCTGGTTCGTATCTAAATTCTGAAGCTTTTCTATAAATTGGGCCCATAGGAAAAGTGCTGAGTCATTTTCAATTTGCACTGACTGTGCACAGAGGCTACACCATAATGCCTGAGGGAGTTGAACAGTTACTGTGTTGGAGTTTTTTTTCAATTTATATCTCAGATTTGCAAAATTATCAAATTATATATGCATCTCTGTAAAACTGATTAATGCTTACGCTCTTATATTGGATAGCTTCATCTTTCACCTTCTATCAGGTGAGGGACTGGCCATTCCAGAAGCCTCCGTCATACAGTCCTGTAATTCAGTAGATTCAGTAGCATCCTAAGTTTAAAATCACAAGCCTCATCCAAATGGGAGGTTCTTTGGATCCCACAGCAGCAGCAGCTGAAAGAGCAATAACCATGTCAGAGTCATGAGAATTATAGTAGTTCTGAGAATAACTTCCCAGACAGAGAAAAAATAAAATTACTCTCTACTTAGGTCTCCATTTTCTTTGCAAAGTACTTTCAAAGTGAATCTGTGCCAAGTGGGGCTAAAGCCAAACCTTCTCTCCTTCACAGCTCACCTTGCCTTAGTTAAAATGTAGACATCAGGACATCGCCATGCCCATGGCATGGTGCTGAGTGGGTAACAAAGACAGCCAGCAATTATTCCGTGAGGAGGGAGAGTTCACGACAGAAGCAGAGGGGCTCAAGTTCAACTGTGAGCAATGGCAGGGTTCTCCTTTCTACTATGAACTATTGATCCGCATTTAGTCACTTGTTTATAATCCACATGAGGTAACATTTATCTCAGCTCCAATGCTATAACATCCCGACCTTTAGTACAAACACATTCATTGCCCTGATAAAGCTGGAAAGATAGGCAGACCTGGACAACCCCTCTTGACTCTCGGACTCACAACTACCTGGGGGAGTAAATCCCAAGTTCAATCACTACTTGGGAAATCGGGAGATGGGGCACTCAGGTAGTGAGAAGATGAAGAGAGAGATTAGTGATTGAAACCAATTTCAGCAAATTATACATAACTTGTGCGTGTTCTGAAAATAGACTGGTGTCACACATACCTGGTTATATCTGTTTCAATCCCATAGCAAGTTAATGAGGTAGATGTATATAAAATTTATGCACACATGTAAGTAAAACTCATTAGTAAAACAACATTAACATGGCAACCATATAAAAAGGAGACCTCGAAATCTCTAAGCCATTGCTTACACTGCCATAGTAACTCGGTGTGTGTTTTACTTAGTGGTCTTGGTAATCATGCTAGGTTGAGTAAATTGAAATGAAAAATATGGTAACATCTACAATAGAGGTGATTTAATATTGCCATCCACTCAGTAATTTTAATGTTTCCCAAATCTAGGATATTTCCATTTTCATTCTTAAGTGAACTTGACTGTGCTTTGTCATTGATCTTGCTTCTTTCCCATAGACTCAGTAAGGTTGGAGAAGAAAATGGTTACTTCCCAGCAGCCCTCCAACCAGCACCTCCACAAATCCAGCACCCCCACAAATCTAGTGTTGTGTTAGGGTCACAGAAAACATGACAAATGCAAGCAATAAAGGAGAACAGGCAGGACAGATAGCAGGCCGACCTAACCAGTACCTATGCTTAAGATTTCCATATGTAAACACATTCTGATCTGATCTTGTGTGGACTGTGTTGGTCTGGACACATTTTTCTGCTGAGAATGTGAAGAATGACTGCCAAAACATTATTACTTGGACATAACCAATGCCTTTTAGATCAAGTTATTTTTTCCTTCGTGTACCATTCCTTTTTCCAAACGTAGAGTTGAACAGGTAATTTGTTTTGGCACAGTGGAAAACTGCGAAAATAAAAGAAGCGATTTTGCATTTTCTCTGCATTGAAATATTAGGTCTGTTCTGCAGGAAATCAACTTTCCTGAGAGTAAAGAGTTCTGTCTTCCAGGGAGAGTGAAGTTTGCAGTAGGCAGATGTCAAAGCCATTTCTTAAGTGAGCTCTTTGCAGAAGTGGCTGGCTTCACGTTAAGGCAGAGTTGGAGCTATGAGTGACTCACAGAACACTACAGTGAAAGAAATTCCTTGTGTCACTGGCTGGCCAAGGAAGACCCCACCCACGCACATGACTGTCAATGGAAGCTACCAATGCCTTACTTTCTTACTAAACAGAACAGGTTTGAATGCCAGGGGTCCAGGTTCCCAGAGTTATCATAGCTATCAGATTTTAAAGGGTGAGTAGAAATGAAAAGGTAACATATCCAAGTGCAGTGCTGTAGTAATTCCACTTACACACTAATTTTACATTTCGGTAATCCACAGTCTCAACTTCCATCCAAACGGAGCTACCCCATACTATTTGCTATTTTTCTGTAGGCTCAGAAAAACTAGTGGAAGAAAAAGAAGTCTACTTCCCTGAAAATTTCCAGAGAGCAGGGTTATAGACCTTGAGATCACAAAGGTAGCCTTAGGGAAAGGAATCATAGACCAGGGACTGACAAAACCCTTCCCTGTGATTTGACAGAATCCACTTCTGGTCACAACGAGATGCCTGCACCGCACCCAGGGCAGAGGAGGGAAGGGACAAAGAGCTGGAAGTCACAGTACGGACGGCAATAGTATCAGGAGTATCATCATCTTTCCTTTGGGTTCTAGATATAAAAAGTGGTAATAAAACCTGATTTCTTGCTTTGCTCACATGGATATTGCTGAGGCAAGAATGTGCTTTTGTGATAAATGTACTACAAAAAAAATAACAACTCAAATTTTTAGAGCCACACTAAGAAACAGACGACACATAAGCTCCTTGAGTAGCCTGTTCACTGACTTGAGGGACCAAATTCCCTCCCTTGAACAGTTTAATATCATTTTTATTACTGTGTTGAAACATCTTTTTAAATTTATTTCCACTCTGTACCAAAAGTAGGAGATAAGGGGAAAGGCTGATATCCCTTCATACTTAATTCCATAGTAATTTTGCAGGCTTTTATAAAACTATTGAGTGTTTTTGTGTGTCCTGTATATTTTGTTTTCAAGTCACATATTTATGAACATAAAAAAGAGACAATGGCAATTTTTGTCTCTTTGGTGGTTTCGACTGATTGGGAATAGGAGGTGGAGGGGGGAACACAGGACAGAGCTCATTTCTCCTGGCAGTGCACAAATTTAAAACTTTCTCCCACCTGGGACTGGACAGGAAAAGCCAGAGGCAACCCCATTAAATCATGTGGCTGGACTGGACAGACAGACAGATGCTAGAGCCAGTGACCTGACGTTAGGGGGCGGGGCCCCTGGTAGGCTGACTTTTGCATTCATTTTCATGACCCCCTCCTCTCAATGAAAATACTTCCTGATGCATTTCCCAACTTCTAAAGACGTGGCTTCTTTCATAAAAAGAAATCCAGGAAAGCCTACGACCTCTCCAAGCGAGCAGAATGAAATCCGCCTCTGTCGATGCATCTGATTCACAGCTCTGCTCACAATTACCTGACAAACCACTTAACGCCGCCATGCTCCAGTTTCTTTTGTAACCCAGAAACACAGCAATGTACAAATCTACCTCATGGGATTGTTCTGAGCAGTAATTACACACACACACATACATGTAGGAAAGCACTTCAGCTTTATAAGATGCTCTAGCCATACTGGAAGGTAAAATTATAATAAGCGAGTAAGCCTGCAGCTGTAGCGGGTCTGCTATCTGCACAAGGCTGCCAGTATTAAACAGCCAGACTTCCAGCCGGTCTTCTCAGGTCCCTGCCCTCGGGCTCCACTGCTGACTTTTTATTCTTTCTCCCTCAACATTCATCCTTAAAACAATTTAAAGTGATGCACTCCCTTGCAGGTCTAAGGAGGAGGGGAAAAAGCCCAGGGACCTAATAAGGATAATTGAAAAAACAAATAACAGACAGGAGACATCCCTCAAATACTTGCTAATTCTATTCATGCAACTGTCAATTCAGCCTAAGAGAACAATCACAAGAAATTCTCTGATTTAAGGCATTTGCCTAGTAATAGTCACAAACATTTTTCTGGCTTTAGCCGGCAAGTGAAGAACAGGAGGCTTTAGGGAATGCCGATAACTTTGCCTGGAATGATTTGTATGTGGCTTCTATACATTAAATTGTTGGGGTTATCTATGGACTACGGCAGGCGGAGTGTAGCCATAAACTTTCCAAGTAACCGTGACTTCTTAAGCCCCTCTGCTAACAAATATTTTCTGAACTGTTTTCCTTGACTCACTGCCAATAAAATGGATGGAACGCTTTCAATTGTCTCTTTTTCTTTCTTGGTCATAGCTTCAGAACCCTAGCGCTGCTTTGATTCCCTTCAGTTGCAGCTATTGGTGGCTGGAATCAAGGGCCAGGCCCCAGGAAAGTTTCACAGAGGGAACATACGGAGGGCCAAATTGGACCCTCCGATTCACATCGTGTATCTCTGAGACGTGTGGTAAGTGTCTGAGGTACTGGAAACGCTGCAGCCGAGATGGTGCACTAGAGCCAACACACCACGCACTGTGCCGAAAGCCATGTGGCATCCTCACACCAATCGTGCTGCCATGCATATCACTCCGGCCATTGCTCTCCTGGGTGCAATGCATTTTAATTGCATACGCTGCAATTAAGTTTTAGGATTCAAAGGAAATGATTGCGTTCATTGTGTTTCCAGGCCATTATTTAGTATCTCTGCATTCTTCGACAAAAAGTATTTAAAAACTGGAGTTGTAAAACAGTCCGACTCTTAGGGACCGTTTTAAACACCTTCCACTTGAACCAAAGGAAATACATTACCACCAATGAGAAAGCAATAGTGGGGGTACGGTTGCTGCACAACTCTAAAGGGACCCCACTTACTCAGATCACAATGCAAACAGTGTCCCCTGGAGTCGTGCAATGAAGAATTCCTTCAGGGTCCCAGATATCCCTGGGGAAATCTTCCAAAAGGAAAAGTAACTCAAATAAATTAGAACTGTCCATCTAGAAGACATAGGCTCCAGTTCTTCGGCACTTAGGGCATGACCTTTCTCGCTGTACACAAGGTTACATGAGATCATCTCTAGTATCAGCATCAGCTCTTAAACTAATTCTGAGTCAAGTCCAATTAATAAATAACAAGGGACATAAAGAACTTATGCAAATGGCTCCCTCTTTCAAGCAGCAACCTGGAACTAGTGTCCTAATAGAGAAAACAGGAAGAAATTCCACATAATCCCTAGTTGTTTTAAAGGAGGCCTTAGGCAAGAATTTAAATCCCTGGACTGCCTGACGAGTTTAGTTTCTTTCACAACTAATGAAAACATTGCTTGAAAATGAAAGACGACAAAGGATCGTAGAGGAAAGGGAAGCTCCATTGAATCAATAGAGGCAGTATTTCAAAAGTGAGCTTAGGAGCTTTGTTTTTTCCGAGCTGAAAACATATTCTTTGAGCTAAATAATGAAGTGTGCTTTAAATCAAAGACAAACTAAGTAACACCCTCAATTTGGGGCTGCGTTAGAGACATATATGTTTAGAAAATATGCTCTCTACAGTGTTTTCTCAAACTATCTTTTGCCTTTCACCAGCCAAATTCTTTATCGAGCTTTACATTCTGCCGTTTGATTTATAAACACAGTAACTATACTGAGGATAACTTTTTTTTGACATTTCCCCTGCCGCTCTCTCCGCCCCTGGTCCAAGATTTTTGTACTGTATGGTGAATCCCCTGTATCCACATTGGCCTATTGAAGTGTGAGCCAAGATTGGCTTCCTGATAGGAAACACCAGATTTCTTATGCACAAATAGACCTAGCAATCACGTTAAAGACGGTAATCCAAGTGGCACAATGATTACTTATAAACCATGAGCTTTTGTTTTAGATATATAAACAGAAGGGTGATTCTTTTTTTTATTGTTATTCAAGTACAGTTTTTTGTCTTTTACTCCTGTCCCAGTCCACCCCCCCCAGTGCTCCCCACCTCCCTCCCATTTCCACCGCCCTTAGTTTTTGTCCATGTGTCCTTTATACTTGTTCCTATAATCCCTTCCCTTTTTCCCCTGAAATTCCCTCCCCTCTCCCCGCTGGTTACTGTCATCCAGTTTTCTATTTCAATGTCTTTGGCTATATTTTGCTTGCTTGTTTATTTTGTTGCTTAGGTTCCTGTTAAAGGTGAGATCATATGGTATTTGTCTTTTACCACCTGGCTTATTTCACTCAGCATAATGCTTTCCAGTTCCATCCATGCTGTTGCATAGGGTAGGAGCTCCTTCTTTCTTTCTGCTGCATAGAATTCCATTGTGTATATGTACCATAGTTTTTTGATTCATTCATTTACAGAAGGGTGATTCTTAAAATTGTGTAAGTTATCCCAATTTCAAACACTAGGCACTGAACTGGCAATCTGACTCGGCCTGGGTACAACCACACAGTACTGAGCTCAGTTAGTTACAGGGCATTTTACACGAGAAATTAACAAAAATCATGATAAAATTTAAACACATGTTACAGAACTGAAAACACACAATGCATACAATACTCTATACCTGGGGACATCGGAGATGGAAGGGAAGACACAGAACCCTGACTTTACAAAGGGAGTAACAAATACTTTTTCCTGAAAAGGGATGATCATACATCGTTTCAGTCTCTGGGGCTTTCTATCCAAGGCCAAACTTCACCTTGGGCAGTTCTCCTGGGCACACTTATTTCTTCCCATGTCTGTTATCAGTACATGGAAGATGTGTTGCTCCTACCTTTGTTCTCATCTATGCATTATCACATTGCACTGTAAGTCCCATGAGGACCCATTCTTTTTCACTTTGGAGTCCCAAAGGTGGTTATATTGCAAGACACAAATATTGGTTGAATCACTAAATAAACGATGAAAGAGTTCTTTTATTTGTCTCTCCTTCATCAAGTACGTGTGAAACACCTTAATAAGTAGCTGTCATCAGTCCTTCCTAGCATTTTTGCAGTGCTCCATTAACATGTATGTAAACTATAGTGCAGTTTCGATTCAAGGTCAGCTTCTAGAATAAGAAAAAAGCTGAGATGGACTTGAGCTAGTTCCTCAGTCAGCAATCCCTTCCATATTCCCCATGATCACCATGAGGAGAGATCTTCACAGCCTGGGCCGCTTCCCAGTTCCGTGTACTTCTCAGCCAGCCAGGAGACCACCTCCTCTGCCAGAACCCACTTAATCCATGTTGGACAATCTGATACTCTTGTGACATCTAATTCAAACTAAACTTTATCCCTTTATCCCTTTTATAGGAATATATCTATGTATATGTATATGTATATGTATATGTATATGTATATGTATATGTATGTATATATCTTCTAGAATTATTAGCATTGTCCTTATGATTCTAAAAAGGTATTCATGTCCCCTGCCTCTACAGAGTTTTCTAAAAATATGTATCTGATCTCTTCACCTCAGGCTTAAACTGTCCCCAGATGCCTTCAGCATATAGTCCAGATTCACAATGTGACTTACCAAAAGCTTGATGATCTAGCCTCTGCTTGTTCTGAAAGCTCGAGCTGTAGCACTCCTCTCGACAGTAACCTTGGAACCTCCACCACTCCCAAATAAATCGGTAATACTGGGTGTTTCCAAATATACATCTGTTTTCCTCTGCCTCTCCCAACTCCACAAACTCATGTCTATCTGCCTGGCTGGCTGGCTGTCTGTCTCTCTCTCGCAGACGCACATACACAGACACACACACACTGTCCACCAGGCTAACCTCTATTCAGCTTTTTAATCAGCTCAGGCACCATTCTTCCAAAAAGACTTACACATCCTTGCCCATCACTCCCTCCAATATTCTGGGTGGGTGGTCCTCCTAGATAAAACCTGTACTGCCTTAACTCTCTTGTCTCCTCACCCTTTCCCCAATGGTCTGTAAGTGTGGGAAGGCAGGGTCTGAGACTTAATGTCTTTGGATCCCTAGCAACCAAACTCATGCTTATTATTATAGTCAAAACTCAATAAAAATTAATGAAATAAAGAAACAAATAGACTCAATGCCTTTTTTAAAATTTCTTTATACTTCCTCTCAAAAGAGTCTGTAAGGGTTTCTTATTGAACCTATTAAGTCAATGCATAAAACCAAACAAAGCAACCAGGGACAAGCAGATCGCTTCCAAATGGGTTGGGACTGGACTGGCTTTGGCAGGCTTGCTAGGGATAAGATTTTGAACTGGCACTGAGTAGATATGTACCTCCTCGTGCATGCTAATTACCTCGCCACCATCCTCTTCTCTGGTCTCCTCTTCGGGGCATGTGTATTCTCACTGCCATTTTTCCTTGAGAGTACTGTAGACAATGGGATGGTTTTATCACAGGTCGACACAGGTAACCAGGTTCTTGGTGATTGTGGACAAAGAATTGAGCCGAACACGGAGTTTATAGCAGAAAGAGAGAGCAGACTGATTAAATGATAGAACACTCCACAGAACATGGGAAGCCCGCCGACTCCAAGCACAGATTGACCTCAAGAGCTGGAGGGATTCTATTCTTATAGGGCAGACGTTTCCTGGCTGGTTTTGGCGGGCTTTTGTTGCGCATGTATGAGAAATTATATTACTTTAAAGCTACTGTGCATGTGGTCTCCCATAATCTTCCTTGATTGGCCACTGGGGAAGTGGGTCCCACAATGCTAACTTCTTATAATGCCACTATAATGAAGCAGGGCTCATGTAGCATCTTCTGCGCAGGTACATTCATGATTCCCCATGACTCAGCACTTCTCTGGAAAGTGGGAACAACCGGTCTTAGAACAGGGTCTTTGTCTTGTGTGGATGTCCTTTATCTTAGCCCTGGGGCACCTCTGGAGTTTCCTCTTCCTGACTATCTCCTGCCTCAGGTTTACTCAGAACTAGATCGCGAGAAGATGCAGGGAACAATGCGTGGAGCATACATCTCAAAGTCTGTGTGGCTGTGACAGACAGTGTAAGAGCTGGAGAGACAGACTGAGCATTATTCACTGACAACTGCTGAACAGCTCTTTATGAGCTATTCATTTGCGCTCATGCTTGGGAGCTGTTATCACTTTAGAAAATTATCGCTTTAGTTAGACATACCCAGAGACAGCCTCCTACACCCTGTAGGTGAGTAAAGTTGGCTTCTTACATGAGTAGACAATGAGATGCTCAGCCTATTTTATGCAAGTTAAGTGAATACTGTCGTGTTACGAATGCCTCTGATTCACTCGATTCAACAAAAATGCGTCAAGCAAATAACTTGGTTGCTGCAGGTGCTGTGGGTGAGGACATACTCCAGATCCAAATGCAAACAGAGCCTTAGAGTTCATTGTCAGTATAATTTTAGTACCATTTAATATGTACTAATTGGTATTTATAATTTAGTGTAACAGTATACTGTCCTTTAAAGACAGGTGTCCTAATAGAAGGTTTTCTCTACCTTCTCCCAAGTACATTTATAAAATATTATAGTTTCTGCTCCCTTGATTTTGATATTCTGCTCTGTCAACTTTAAGTTACGTAAGAGCCAGACGTGGTTAAGTGAGTAAATCCTGGGTCACTTCTGTCAAAATCCTCGGTTCCCACTTAAATGAGAGGGGAATTAGCTGTCTGGCCTATTTGCAAAACTCACATGAAAATTTCCACTGGGGGGAAACCCTCATAATTCCTAAACTGAGCACTTCTAAATTGAATCTGTAGCTCTTCTTGGCATGGAGGGCTATCTGGCTTCATATCTAGCAGTGCTCGCTGCAATGCCTCCTCATAAAATTAAGCAACTGTAGATCAATTAAACGTTTTCCCAGGCAGCGTGATGGTGCTCTCCTTGGATGCCACACTGTGTCTGATTTGTTTGGGGACCACTGTGCTTGACAAAGAATGATAACAAGCGCTTGATAACTTCGCAAAGGAGATGGAAATCAACTCAGAGGAGCAGCAAAGCATAACCCACTTGGCAACCGGAGAAACTATGCATTCCCTAAATGTGTTCCGCTCCGTGGCAGAAAAGTTTATGAAATTATTTTGGTAGCCCTTAAGAAAACTTCATTCCCGTCTCCAAACTGTGCCGCCATTAAAATGCAAATGCAAAATTAAGTGTTGTGATTAGTTCGCTGTTAGTAAAGTTGTCACTGCTGGCTGAAATCTTTGTGTGTACCTTGTACCAATTAGGGAAGAAGATCAATGGGAATGAAAGGGACCTTTTAGTTCCATTACTGTCTGACTACTTATTATTCTGAATCATTACACCGAGGACATGAAATTTCAATACTTATTCTCAGACTTTGTTAGTGAATAACGAAGTTGTGCTGACCTTGCTGAGCAGCTAATCTGGGCTCAGGGTTCTGCTTTGTGTTCTGTATTCCCTTGATGTACTGCGGCTGTTCCATGGGCGACCTGTAATTAGATTGCATAAACTTTTTACAGTTAATATTTTCACAAAGATCCTATCTTCCCTAAAGCAGACTATCTTCCTCAGAAATAAATTACAACTTTTAAGCATCGCTGATACTGGAAAATAAAATACATTACCAAATTTAATTAATCGGTTTAGAATTCACCTCTAAAATGGTTTTTTAAAGTAAAAAGATTAATTTTGATCTCGGGTGTATTTTCTTAAAGTTGCATAGGATTCAGTTGTGCTTTTCATTTGCAAATTTCACCAAAAAAAAAAAAAAAAACTTTAAAATATCAGATATATTGGCTAAAGGAATGAGGTGCAAAATTTAGAAACTATCATATTTATTTATCCTTCTCAAGAAAGCACCCTTGGAATTGAGTATACATGGAAGTGTTGACACCTGTTTGGTGAGAAGCCCATGTAAAAGAGTGGATAATCTAATGTTTATTGAATGTTTATTCATTGAATAGAAGCTAGATTTGTTAAGGATACCACGTAAGCCCTCTGTACCGGAAAACTGGGTTGAAAACAATTTTAGAAAGAAAATAATAGATTATACCATCAAAAACAATATTTAATCTTCACTGGGCATTTATCTCTTGAATCTTGATGATAATCTATGAGCAGAGCAGCCCATTTTGCAACTGAGGACACTGATATTCTAAGAAGTGAGAGGACTGCCCTGGCTGGTGTAGCTCAGTGGATTGAGCTCAGACCTGCGAACCGAAGGGTCACCAGTTTGATTCCCAGTCAGGCCACCTGCCTGGGCTGTGGATCAGGTCCCCAGTAGGGGGCACATGAGGGGCAACCACACACTGATGTTACCCTGTCTTTTTCCCTCCCTTTTCCTCCGTCTGAAAATAAATAAACTCTTAAAAGAAAAAGAAAAAGAAGTGAGAGGACTCAGGCAAGGTCCTCAGGTAGCAAATTCTGGATCAAGATCCAGACCCAAGCAATGTGGCCCCAGGGCCCCATGGGGACCCACAGGGTCTGAAGGGAAACTACTCCTTTCCCAGAAAAGATGGTTTCTCCCTGTGTATGGTGGAAAGTTGGTGTCTTCACCTCACGTATAACCAACATCTGCACTTGAGGGGGAGACATTTATTTCCAGAGTCTGATTTTCAATGCTAATGAACGTTAAATTCTCGCTAAGATTTACATGAGAAAAATGCAGACCTCATGTGAATTAGAGGAATCCCGGGGAAATTAATTTGCTTCTGGAGCACTGTGTGGTAAATAGCAGACAGCTTTCTTCTAAAATGCTTTGCATCTGTAAACAATACATTAAAAGGCAAGGCGAGAGACTGGGGATGGATTTTTTTTTCCAAGCTGACTTTTTTATTGATGCTTAAGCACTTTCAGTGAATAAGTGGATAGATTTCTGATGGATTTTATGATGATGTAATATATTCACAGCAGTGTCAGAGTGTCCTCTCCTTCACCAGACGGGTACTAGAGTGCGACCCAAGCTTTTACTTAGACAACACATGAGAAGAAGCCAAGAAAGACCCAACTGTGTATTTTACTCACTTCTATGCCCCAATGTCCTTAAATTTGGCTTCTCCATTTCCATCACTTCCCCTCCCCCCACTGCTCCCACCCCCAGAACACACTAGTTGGAGGATAATACTTGGAAGGGATAAAAATCACAAGAGACTGGCACTCGAGCTACTAAAATTCAGGATGTTTTATTTATACGAACTTCAAAAATACCTAGTCCAACACGGCAGGGTGCTGTGCAAGATGACACCCAGGCCAGGGTGGCAAGCAGCACACCCTCTGTTCTGTCATCCCCCGTCAAGGTCGCTTGGGTCCTTACGGAGTTTATCTTGGTACCACCCCACTAGGAGGACAAGCAGACACACCAACAGCCTGTCCCCTCTTTGACTTCTCCTTGTTCGTGGCTCTGAGTGGCATGCCGTCGTCTCGCTGCCAGGCTGAACCACGCAGACCTACACCCTTCCGCTCCTCGGAGGGCTCCTTATCCCATCCGCATTAGAGCTGCCTGATCGCTCCGTGTGGTCTTGATTCATTGATTTAGCGTGCTCCCCGGCACAGAATAGGAACTCAAACAACATCTGTCAAAGAAATGTTTGAATAAACTTGCCATTTATAATGAAAGATGAGCTTGGGAAGAATTTTCTGGGTAACGCATGGATAAAAAAGGCAGTGTGCGCAGTGGTGAAGAATTTGAGCTTAGGACTAGGGAGGTCTTCATTTTGCTCCCTCCCTCTGTCACACATCGGCAAGGGCATTGAGCTAGTCACTCAACCCACCAAACCTCGGTTTCCCCATCTCCGAAAATGGGACAATCGGCTTGGACCATGCTCAGCTCTGTGCCTGACACCAAGCAAATACAAAATAATAGCACTTTTAATTTTTAATATTGTTGGTGGTAAGCAGTTAATGCATTTATAATTATAATGTGGAGGTTTTAATGTGTTACTGAATCTGATAGATTCTAAGCAAATTTTAGAATAGCATTAGAGTTCTGGGGAAATGTAAACACTGTTTATTCTTTGTATTTTCCCCTCCTGAATTAAAAGTGTTGAATTTGAAATAATAGTAAGCAACCATCAGAAGGGAATGCAGCTGCTAAAGCATTGCATAGTCATTTTGCTCTGGTAGGAGAGGTCGTGTGTCACGGGACAGGGTTGGTTGGCACCCTGGGCAAACATAATGCCAATGAGACTCTGCCTGGCACTAATGGCTTCCCCTCAGTTTAGGCGGCTCTCACAGGGGGATTATTAACAGAGTCCATCCAGCTTGTTCTTAGGTACGGTGTGGTTAAATTGGGGGAAAACAAGCTGTGACCACTGGGGACGATTTACATCTGATTCATTTATACACAACCCGCCAAGCTTCCAGGCAGCTTGGAAAATTGCATAAACGCCTCCCAAACCAACCAGGATCGTGGTCCCCCTCTGGTGTCCGATACCAGCAGCTGGTATGCCTGTCTGGAGACCAGCACTGCCCATTACCTTCCTGTCTTCCACACTTGCCGCATTGGTGAGCAGTCACTGCTGCTGACAATGGTCCTAGCACAGAAGTGGGAGCAAAGTTGAAGTGACTGAAAACTTCTGCTGCTGCCTGGCTCCGATCGACCCTGACATTGTTCAGAAACATGCAGTTAATGCAAGGTGCAGATGGCTGGTGTTAGAGCTGCCGGGGCTGCCGGAGTCCCACTTTTAGCTAGTGTCCACCAGGCAGGTGACAGGGGTGCCCTGGGCAAGCGAACATCGCTGCAGGCACCAGTCAAAACAAGCTCCCTGCATCTTAAATCCCCCAAGTGTGCCTCTCCTGTACCCTTTCCAATCTTTCAGCCTCCATACTCGGACTTTCCCACTCCAGGAATGGATGTATCCTAGGTGTGATTGCAGCTAATGGCGGTACAATTTTCGTGCACTTTCATCCAAGACATACTTATATAAACCTTCCCATTACTGAAATGTCTGCACAATTTAGAAACAACGTGCCAACTTCAGGTTCACTCTCAGCAAACATTTATTGCACGCCCACCCTGCGGTAGGTTGTCATTGTATCACACCGAGGCTTTTCCTTTGCAAGTTTCCGATCAGTTCTCATGGAAGAATCTAAACTGTGCTCATAAAAGGACTTGCACCTGAAAGAATGTCATGCTCAGTTTGCATTGGTCTTTCTGGTAGATATTCAGCAGCAACAGTGACTTCCTGACAGCAGCTCTTTTAGGTTGATACGAAAAGTCACCTTCCAAATTAGAATTCCAGAGACCCCGCCCACTCAAATGCACTCCCCTACCTTTCCTCCAGAATTCTCAAAAAGGTTGAATACAGATGATTTCATTCAGATGTGTGCAAACAGAACTTTCAACCTAGCCAGACTTGTATTCATTCTTGAGGCCTCTCAGTTCTTTGGGGAGGGTTCATCTTTAAATGCGTTTGGTTTAACTACATTAAACCTACCTATACTAACAGCAATTTCTTATGCATGTGGTTCAACTTAAATACTAAGTATAAAGGAAAAGCTAATTCTATTTTATAACTTTAAAAATGTTAATCCAGCTAACCTAATTAATATCTTCAGGCCATTCCCTTCACGTTTTATAAACAGGGTTTTTTGAAGATTGTTATCAACAATAGTAGTCAACAAAAAGTATTTGTCTTACCCAGAGCACTTTTCAGAAATGCAAACTTGCTCCCAGAAAATTTATAGATTAGTTATCCTCTAGCTGAATATGCTGACCAAAGAAAGCAAGAGAAATAAAAGACAGAGAGAAAAATGAAAATGGTTGCCAAGGTCTTTCAGTGTAATTGAATAAACAAGGGAATTCTAAATAGTGTCCTACATGCCCTCTCAAAGCCAAACCTGTTTGGCTGATTCTAAAGTGCTAAGTGGTTCCTGCAGGGCATTAAGAAGTCCTGGCTTTTGGCCAGATCTGCCAAATGGCTTCACTTTCCCTGTGCTGCTGGGTAAGGGGAAAACCTGAAGTCTTTACGGTGTGCCCAGAAGTGTGGTTATTTGCCAATATCGTGGTGATGGAACTGAGAAGTATACCATGGTGCTCTGCAAATTCCAGGGTTAATTTCTCACTTACTACTTTAGTTGGCCATCCTGCAACCCTATGAGGATAAAAATACAGGTATAATATGGCTACCCCTGCCTAAAAGTGAGGATTTAAGATGTAGAAAAAATAAATAGCCAAAAAGACACCAAAACCAAACTAGAACACCTGACTTGTGATTCCAAGGCCTTTGCTTTGCATTTGTCAAAGGGGACAAGGGGACTCCAGGCCTGGACAACCAAAGTCTAGAATTCAAAATAATCTGGCACATGTATTGTATAGGCATAGAAGTATAGCTCAGAGTTGCTGAGCCATTTTCTAGCTAGACTCCAAGGCTGTGAGAAAATCCGGTATGTAAAGCCTCAAGAAGATAGTAGTTGACCACTGGCAAGCAGCCATTTAGAGCTACTGACCGAAAACGGCCAACATAGCCCCTCTGTGACTTGGAAGTTCCTTAAGCCTGGTAGTCTTCCAGAAAACTCCCCATCCAGCTGGCCCAGGACATTCCAGCATAAAACTGGTGCACTCGATACTTCCTCGAACTCCACTCCATCTTCATGGTAGGGTGAAGAATCTCAAGCCAAGACTTGGTAACCAAACAGGTGCTGGAATAATGGTGCATGTTGCATGGGATTTGGAATTGACCTTGGGCAATTCTCTTAAACTCCGAGTTCCATTTAAAAAAAAATCTATAATGGAGAACACTACTATATTTTCAAATTTGTTGAGATTCCAAAAGGTTAATGGATTAATCTCTTATATTCTGCTATGGATTAGGCACTACTCAATACCCTTGAGAAACCCTATGAGGTGAGTATTCCAGGGAAAACTGCAGCATAGAGGATCTAGGTAATCGGCCAAGGATATATAGCTAGCAAGCAGCAAAAACAAGATTTGAACCCAGGCTCCCCAGTTCAGCACCATGCTGCTTCCCAATTGTCCTGAATTTTCACACACCCCACACCACATAAACTGCAGTCCTTTATGTTGGCTCATTTGGAGAGCAGGGCCTAAAATGCCGTGTCTCCAGGAATCGATTGCTAAGTGCTTCTTCTAATAATTATAGGATAACTGCTGTGAAGAGTCCATGAACTTCGACTGTTTTACTCTTTGGCATTTTATTGCATGATTCCTCAAAGTCGTTCTGGGAAGTTGAATTAGAAATAGTTAGAAAGGTATCTGTAGAGACTGGTTAAATGGAAAAAGAGTCTGCTGGGTACTGTAGCAGCACCGACGTGCACCACGCCCATGTACACTTGCACCATGAGAGCCACTGCCACTAACTGCTCACCTCTAAGAAACCTCACTGCCGGCACCCTGCCAAGCCATCCCAGCCAAGATGTTGTGGAGAATGCAGAGTGGTCCATGGCGGCTGCCACTCGGGTTAATGAGATAGATTATTTTTAACCAAGTGTCTCAGTAGCACGAGATCACTGTTTTAAGTGAGTCATCATTTTGCTCAAGACACAAAAGGTGTCTGTGACACTAATAATAAGTCTAAAAAATATACAATATCTTAACACGAAACAAAATGTTTTGTAAAACATGTGATTTTCTCAGGTTTCAGAGCTGACAGAAACCTAAGGAAAGGCATTGATGTCTCTCCTGAAAATAAATTTCTCTCTGTGTTAATTTTATAAAGAGTTTTATTGATTTCAATCACATTTAAAATACGATTGAAAAACACTTTCCTGACGGGACTAACAAGGAAATCAAAAAATTCCATAACCATTCATGATGACCATGTTCCAAGAATCTAACCACAGAGATAACCGTGATACCCCACTGGTCATCACCACTCAACCTGAGGGAATGCCTGAGTTTCCTTACTCCCGTGCCCTAAAGGAAAAAAATCCATGTAATTACTTAATATTTCAGCATCAACTGATTTAATTTTTTTATGTTGGATCTAACAAAAATAACTATGGGATGTTCACCAAAAAATATCTTATTTCCTTCCTGAAAAGGCTGTTTTATATCCATTTTCCTGTGACCTCGATCCGCATCTCGGCTCATTAACTCCTGGGTTTGACTTGCACCCCCATGCTACAGCATGAATATCAGCATGCTTGGGTTTGCGTGGGGGCAGTAATTTGTATAAACAAGGGTGGGTAACAACACCAGCATAGATCTAGGAAATTAACGGCCCCTAAATCTGTCTAGTGAGCTGAGCCTGAAAGATTTCTGCTTCCTCCTCAGGTTGTATCTTTGATTTCCTCTGATGCTTAAGCCCATTTACTAAGCAGTGAGAAAGAATTGCTGTGGCATTTGGCACAAAGCTGCCAAGACGTACAAAACTTCAGTCTGATTACCATATGTTCATTGTGTTAATTTTCTTTCAGCCAAATGCTCCCTAGATCTTGTTTGCTGTCTCTTTCAGCTTCTGCTGGATTCTCCCGAATTCTAATGTTTTTCTTCCTTGCTCGATAATGCTGTGGTGGGGAGCACGCAGAAGCTCTGTTTTGTTCTCGAAATGGCCACGGCAGGAGTAATATTGCACTTCTATGCGGCAGTTGTCCTCATTGCCAGTGGCTGTTAGTTTCATAAAAATGAAGTGTAATGTCCACAGGCAGGCCAAGTAATTATTGCAAATATCAGCTTTTTAACAACAGAAAATTGCATGCATTGTTCATGAACCTTTTCATACGATCTCTGTTACAATGTTTGCATATTTGAAATCTATGCCATTCTGCCATCCCTGAAGTTCCACTTTTAATAAACATCACTTTTAGCGAACACTGAGAACACTGAATGCCACAAACATGCAAGTGTTGGTACAGCTGTCATGTTCGTGTGATTCTACGCCCAAACCAAGTGTCACAGGGGGAATCCCAAGGAGGATGGGAATTTAATACCGGAGGCAAACCTACTTTCATGAGTTCTCTTGAATAAGCTGCACGATTCACTGAACTTGTATACACTGTGCTAAGTGCCAATGTGAGTGCCCGAGTCCAACATAAAAATGGGCTTGTGCGTAAACTCTCTTCTGCCAGATTCCATAACAGAGATACAGGGCACAGTGCAGGAAAGGCCCTGAGGGGAGGACAGTGAGCTCAAATGGGTGGTGTTTTGTGAATCAGGTTCTGAAGGTCCCCTCAAATACCACCATATATCCGGCAATGAGCAGAGGGCTTGAGTAAGTTCTAAGAAAACAAACAGAACCCTTGGGGTTGTATCCCAAATTTTTTAGTTTACACCCTCTTAAAATCTTTGAATCAATCTTAGCACTAAAGCAAGGATGTTTAGAAGCCAGAATAGAACAGAACAGATAGGTATAGATGTACACAGCCTGTCACAGGCTGGGAAACATTTTACATATATAAGCTGGGGCAAGGTCAACTTTACTAGGGCTGAAAGCATAAGGAATATTCAAACACTTTTCACCAAGTGCACTGTGATTGTTAACATCTGTGTTTCTAGTGCTCATTAAAAAATAAATGCCCCCAGTTAATTCTTTAATGATAAATACTGGCCTCAACATGAAAGATACTAGGGTTTATGTAAGAGATGGAGCAGCACTCACTGAAGACCATCACAGAGCAAAATGCAGCAAAATTCTATCTAGCTCTCTTCTCTAGGAACACGACTCAATCATTAAAGTGCTCTAGGTGCATTCATGTACCAGAAAGTACAGGGATTCCATGGGAAGCAATAAGTGAAAGCTTCTTCTCCAAGCCCCTGGGTTTCCGTGGAAAACAGTCTTGCCAAGACCTCATTAGTTCTCAGCTTAATATGACCATTCTCCCATACTAAGAGTTGGAAGCTAATCATTTTCCTGGAAAAGTGCACTGCATAGTATACGGTAGGCACTGAGCAGAGCTTGTTGGGTAAATCCATAAACACACGACTCTTCTCTTCTGTATGCATGAGAAATTTATTCCTTCTGCCAGCTTTTCCCCTTGATTTAGGTTTCACACTGAGTTACACCCATTAATGTAAATTTTGCTTTCTTCACCTGTCTTCTCAATTTCGAGGCAATGCTGATGCAATTCTAGGGTTGTCATTAAATCTACAAAAATCTTATGACTCATGGCTGTTTTCTTGTCTGGAGATCTTCACCAGTAGAACAATTAGTCACTCATACTACTCAGAACTCTTGTGAGTGCTGCTGAGCCATGTGACTCCCTGTCTTTCTCGTGTCAACTGCTTGAGAACACAAGGGGTACGATTTACAGCTTCAGACGTTTGCACAATTTTTAAAAAATATGCCAATATTCTCTAGGATCTGCATGAGCATTTTTTTAAAAAAAACTGCATGTTCACAGAGATAATGTACTTTTGATTTCTGAAAAATGAACAGTACAAGCCAAGACTTACAATTTATAAATAAATTTCTATGTTTTCCCTGCAGGAAATAAACACTTAAAAAATGCTGCCTGCAAAGTCACATCCATTTGGATTCACAAATCCAATGGACGATGGTACTGTTGTAAGAACATTCAGAATGCTTGATTATTTTTTAGTACACAAAGCAGCAAAGGGTAGACCACAAACCCTGTTGTCAAATCCAACCAAGTTGTTAACTCAGACCATTTGTCAAGTGGCCATTGTGATAAGTATTTTGACCTTCTGTGTTTAGGCTTGTTAGTCTTCTGTATTTGCATCAAATCCTTATCCCTCCAGAGATTCTTTTTAAGAGTACTAATAACAGCATTAGTAATCAATATGCAGTTTGAAATTCTTTTCAAATCCATTGGGAAATTCTGCTTATGTCTAAACTTACCCATCTGCTTCAGTATTATCTACAAATTGACTCAAGATTACAGCTTCTGCAACAAACCACCACAAGCTTACTGGCTTAAAACAACATAGATGTATCCTTTTAGAGTTATGCAGGTCAGAAGTCTAAAATATAGGAGTAGGCTGGGCTGCTACATTCCTTCCAGGGGCTTCAGGAAAGATTCAGTTTCCTTGATTTCCTAGCTTCTAAAGGCCACTGGCATTGCTTGGTTCCTGACCCCTTTCCCTCATCACTCCAGTCTCTTGCTTTCTTCGTCACATTTCCTCCTGCCTCCCTCTTAGAAAGAACCCTTGTGATTACACTGGACTCCCTGGATAGTCCACGATAACCTCCCCATCTCATTCTCTGTCACTTAATCACATGTGCACACTCTCTCTGACCACGTAAGGTTAACATATTCACTGGCTCCAGGGACTAGGATATAAACAGCCCAGGGATGCCATAAGCAGCATACGGCATCGGTAGGTGTACCAAGGAGGACACAAAAATAGCAGCTCCATTTATTTAGGACAGTATTTCCCTCGAAACCAATGAAGAATCACAGAGCAAAGTAAGCAATCAGGAGAACGTTGTTATGCAACTGCAAACAGACTGTATTAAGAAGTTGGCCTAACCATATAGTTATAAAAATTGAGATCTGAGTAGACTTAAAGGGTATGTTCTTGGATCTTCCTTCTTGATTCTTAAGCATACCATCCTCGATGCCTTTATTACTGCCCTACCTTGATGCCTCTGCTAAGTACGGCTCAGAGACAAACACTGAGCTGCAGCAAAGATTTGACTTCCTAACATCTTGCATGTTCACTCTACAAACTTCCTAATGCAGAGAGGAGACAAACTCAGAGGTGTTTAAAAAGTGCCTAGCTCAGTGTTTGGAACCAACTTTCTGGCTTGAAAGATTTTGGCTTGGAAATCTGCATATGAAATGCAAATGCTGCACAAATCCTCTTTATTGCTCAAATGCTCCAGAAAGTACAATCCCTAGCGCTGTGCAGTGCCATTTGGAATGAAAACGAGCATCATGTGAAAACTTGGGTGTATGTAAAGGTCAGTGGAATTTCAACCAGATGCTTTGCTTCCCCACCACGGTGTTGGCAGTAGGAGTGGCTTATAAATTTCACCTTGGGGAAATAAGTGTAAATATTTTTAATAACATTTTCCATTTCAACCTTGGCTCTTTAAAGTTCAAAATACAGTCTCACATTCATTTTTTGCTAATGTATTCAACCAACATTTATAACATAAGTAAAATATTTTTAAACGTCTAAAATTGAACTGCTCACTCCCACCCTCCATATACCGTCAGCAGTCCCTCCCTCTGCCCCGAAGCTTTCCCTCTCTGCCCATCTCAGTGAGTAGCCCGCCTGTGTCACCTCAGCCAGAAACCAGGGACAAGCTATGGGCTTCTTCCTCTGCCACATCCCCTACCTTCAATGTCATGGCCATGTACAGAATGAGAAGTTTCCTGTGCGGACTCACATCCCCCACATAGACAACCATAATGGTGTGGCCACTCATACCCTTGTCTCTCATTTTGCACACCTCTGTTTATAGTCTTCTGTACTCT
>PVKM010018719.1:0-24813 GCA_004027735.1 Carollia perspicillata | reverse complement strand
GGGTTCCCCCAGCTCATCCACCTTTGGCGCCACCTCTGCCTTCCCCTGGGATTGTCCGGGGCCTGGAGAGCCACGCCCACAGCGCCTGCAAGAATGCAGTGCGCCAGCTTGTGTGGTTACTCCCCGTAGGCTATGAGCTCTTCAATGGCAGGAATGGAACCGTGTTTATTCATTCAACCAACAATAATAACTGAGCTAAATAATTATCTCCCAGAAAGATGCCCGGGCCCCATCAAGCGGAGAACAAGACAGACCAGGGTTTGACCTCATGAAGGAACGTGCATTCTAGTCTAGGGAGACAGCAGGAAAAGAGGCGATCAAAGTTCACACAGGCGCTGTGGCCGAGGTGGTAAAAAGGAAGGGGAAGGTGGGGTAGGGAAGTTCAGACAACACGGGGAGTACTGGGGATCCAAGGATGAGAGAGAGCTTGTAAGCTCGGGTCTGGGAGGGGGAACAGTGCAGGTAGAGGGGTGAAGGGGAGAGCCCTGAGTTGAGTAGGACGTGTTTCGGGTAGGCCGGCACGCAGCCTGGAGTGCAGTGGGGAGGGGTCTGGGGGTGTGCAGGGCCACAGTCACGGCCCCAGGGCTGTGTGAGGGTGATTCTGAGACTCTGACAGGCTGGCCCTGAGGTTGAGACAGGCGCGTGATATGACCTGATTTGTTCTGAAAAGATGTACGTGTGTGGCGAGTGCTCCATGGGGAGGCAGACAGAAAGCACTGTTCTTCTGGAAAGCCCCGGCCGTGTCCCCGACAGGAACGAGGGCAGCTCAGGCTGGGCCTGTGCAGTCCTGAGGCACATTGTAAGTCATCACAAAAGGCAGAAAGGCTCACAGGAGAGGCTGGAGAAAGAATGTTTGGAGGGCGGGAAGAAGAAGGAAGGAGAAGGGAAAAAGGGAAGAAGGGCAAGTAAAAGAAGGTGCTATTTTATTGACACACACGTTTCTAAATAGTGAAGAAATGTCAGGGAGATCATTGTGGCACGAATTGCTTAAAGCTAGAGAAGCAGGATTTTAATGAAAACATGCTCCTGTTGCTTTCTGCATAAACACCATGCCCACGATGCACACTAACACACACAGACACATATATGAGTTATTACATGCATTGACAGGCCCCCAGGAACAAATCAGCCGTTCCCAAAGGGAACACTCCTTCGAGCAAGGCATTTACACCTAGCTGTGATGACAACCAATCGTTGCATTTTCAGTCTCCTTGCCCACTGGAGGCATCCTGGCTATTTTTGCAGACTTCATCACGATCGCTTTATCACCCTCGTGATTGTCCGAGAGGTCGATGAACCATCCCAAGTTTGCAACACCTGCTGTGATGCATGACCATGCGCTGAACGTCACCACACACGTGCCCTTTACTATCCTTGGGATTTATGAGAAAAACTCCCGTGCAGTCTATTTAGGAAACACAGGTTTTGGTTGGTTGGTTTTTACTCCCATGAAATGCTTTCTTCTGCCAACGAGAGAGGAACTGCTAAGGGATCCTTAAAAGCTCTGTTCCCACCCTGGCTAGTGTAGCTCAGTGGATTAAGTGGGAGCCTGTGAACCAAAGGGTCGCTGGTTCGATTCCTAGTCAGGGAACATACCCGACTTTTGGGCCAGGTCCCCAGTAGAGGGTGTGCAAGAGGCAACCACACATTGAGTTCCTCTCCTTCTCTTTCTCCTTCCCTTCCTCTCTCTCTAAAAATATATAAATAAAACCTTTAAAAAAATTCTGTTTCTTCCACACGGTCTCTGCTGGACAATCTGCTGAGCACAGAGTCTCATCTGACTGAGACTGAATCACCCTCCTTTTTTTAGAAGAATCCTTTTGGGTTCCAGCCAGGAATTCCAAGTCAGGAAAGCAGGAGGGGGGAACAATGAAATTCCCAGCCATCAGGGAATCCTTATTTCTCTTTTAAGAATCGAGTCTCTGAGACAGCCATACATACGTATCAAGGAGCACATCTCCTGATGATGGGAAATGGATGGAAAAAACAGAGCAAGAAGACAGAACATAAAAGACAGGTAGTTTCCAGCTGGCTCCCAGGGAGGACATTCCCCTGCATTTCACATTAACATCCTATTAACATTTCATGAGCTCATCAATATTTAATGAGGCTGTAATCTGCATACACTGTAGGTAGAATTACTGCCACCAATAAATGCTCTGGAAACATTTCCAAGGCACAGTTTATTAGCAGGCACTAAATTAAGGAGTAATTTAAGTAATCAATATGTAAATCAGTCTGGAGAAACCCTACTCTTTATTCTGTAAGTTACCATCCATCTTATCATATTTACCTGCCTCGAGAAAAATAAACCCTCCTCCTTGACTGATTTCTTTCGATTGGGCAGACGCAAATCCTTCAAGTCACCTGAGTGGGTTTTCAGGCCACCGTTCCTACAGAAATATCTTAGGAAAGACTATGATGATGAATGTTACTAATTAGATGTTAATAATGAGAAATAAGTCTTAAACTGGTTAGTAGCTTGTTTTAAAATTTAACACACTGCTATATCTATATTCAATTCCAACATTCTGGCATTAACCATGTCCACCTAAGACATTTTGAAAAGTTCCATTTAGAAATATCAAGGCCTATTTTTCATCTTTATTTTTTCCTCACTCTTCAGTTTGAGGAGCAAACACACTGGAACAGAAGCCACAATGGAGACAGTACTGCAACTTGCTATTATCACTCATCCTAGAATCCAACGCACACCTAAAGAAGTTGTAACCACCTGCATGTTTTATGAAATAAAACACTGGGTATTTGTGCAGTAGTAAGTATAACACATACAAATACTTTACAGTTCACAGGGTGTATACACATATATCTATCAACCGATAAGTCCGTAAGACTGATAAGGCAGGTATTTATTATTCTATTAAAAATGTTGAACCAAGAGGAAGAGCTGGCCTAGGTCAGTCCTGTCCTAGAATTCTATTTCTAAAACTCTCCAATTTCCAAACCTCTCCCTGCCCCATTATGGCGTACAACTGTCTTCTCGTACATGCTGCCATAAAACTCAATCAGTTTCATGTCAAAGAGGCTAAGAGAACTCTGATTAATGTCCTCTGTCTCATTGAAGTGAGTCAATAAATCCCAGAACCTCCTGGACAAAGGTATAAGGTTCTGTCTTACCTCATTTATCCCCGAAGATGGGTAACGATCTCTCAGGGTAAGTGACCAAAAGCTGTTGTGAACTGTCCCCACAGGCTTTATTTCCATAAATATCGGGTTCCCATCAGTGCAGATCACGAACCTATTTGACTGGGGCGTGACCAGTAAATGCTGAGTACCAGGCCGGCTGCCTTCTACTACTGCCCCTTCTCTGACCCCTGGGGCCACCTGCTCTCTCGGCCTCTCCACACCTCATTGCTGGCCGCCCTCAGGAACTAACACACTTTCCTCCACTTCCGCAGAGCACTCCCCACCCGGGGCAGGTCCAGCCCTGGCTTTCCCTGCATGCAGCCCCGGGTAAGCTCTGAGGGTTTCCCCTGTTGCCTCCATCTCTGGAGGCTTCTTTGTCCTGCTGCTTTGACTCTGAGGACCCCGTGAGGCAACTCCACACCCCCGTGACTATTCTGTAACGACCGTTCTGCACTTCTCAATCCCTTCGCCTTTTACACCCAATCCCCCAAACCCTGCTCCCCTCTGGCAACCACTGGTTTGCTCCCGGTACCTATGAGTCTGTTTCAATTTTGTTTGTTTGTTTATTTTGTTCTTTAGATTCCATGTGTAAGTAAAATCCATACATGTGATTGTCTAACTACTATGCTGTACACCTAAAACCAACATAAAATGACACTGAAAGTAAACTATAGTTGAAAAATTAGAAAAAGAGTACTGAGTTCTCTCCAAAGAGAAGGGATTGTCCATCTTGCCACACTTCCATCACAAAGACGCTAGAAGCATCGATGCTGTGAAGAGTCAGGGCTAGAGCAGGGTGAGGTCGCACAAGGCAGCCCATCGCTTGATGAGACAGGCCAAAGTTCCTTAAAGCCTGCTTCACAGGACTGTCATGTGTATTAAATCACAGCGCAAAAGCCAAGAGCCTAAAACAGAACTCCAAGGTGGGGTTTGTTCCCCGTTTATTGTCCCTCCTCTTCTTTTTCCTGCCTGGCCAAAGCCAGTATTTTGTGCAAACTTTCACCAGCCACTGAACCAACAATATGACCGCAGTGACAGTCGCTTCCTGATGACCAGCTTCAGGGGACAGACAACAGGAAGCAGAGGCTCTCCCCCAGTTTCACGATGAGAAGCAAACCGAGTGACAGGGTGGTCACCCACTTCCATCGGAAATGCCAGACAGATGTCCTGCTCTGCATTCACGTTCAAGCAGGAAAACGGGGTGCTCTGAGCACAGAGAGGGTGCAAGGACCCCGAAGAACAAGTCATGGCCTGGCGAACTAGGTGAGCAAGTCCCAATACTAAACTGAATGGCCGCCATTGGACTCCGAGTCTTATCAACTCACAAGCTCTGTTAAAACCCACCTCCTGACCCCCAGAGAAATGCCAGTGTTCTTCCCTGTTAAATCAACAAATAAACAGACCAAAAGCCTGATTAGTGTCAGCAAGCCTCCCACCCCTGCACAACACAGGAATAGTTCTACATTAATAACAGAGCCATGGAACACCCCAGGATGAAGTGTTAGCCCTTGAATCACATCCCTAAGACCCAGACTTCTTCTGAGGTCAAAGTGTAAGCCCAGCTTGAGGTCCACTCACAGAGACTTGGGAGCTACAAAAAAGCCACTTTTCCTATGTCCCCACCAATGCTAATGGCGATCAGCCCCAAAGCACCAGAGAGAAGTGTTAGAAAAACACTGAGCTGCCTCGAGGGGGCTGCACAGGAGCTTAATTGTGATCATGAATTTGAGCAAGTTCATAAAATCAAACAAACATGCCCAAGCCCTAATATGATGATTCTAAATGGGCAGAGAACAAAGAACACTGCAATTATAGAAAGTATGTCAAGCAGGAAAACAAACCAGGACAAATCAGAGCCCAAGGCTGCTCATCCATCTGACCTACCGCCCCCCCACCCCTGCATTTTACAGATAGGGGAAGCGACCCCCAAAGTAGAGAAACCTAATGCAATTCACTTTGAAGGTGCGGCCCGGGGAGCAGTAAAGAAAAACAGCAGGCCCCATCTGCAGTGCTGTCGCTGAGCGTCTCACTGAGGGCACAGGTACCACCGCCCGACAGAAATCCTGGACCCTCCCACCGTACAGCTGGAGAAACAGAGGTCGAGAGATGTCCTGTAATCTGCTCCGGTCACTTAACGCCAACACCAGTAATAGAGCCAGCACGGGAACTTAGGCGGCGTGGGCCCAGCGATCACAGGCTTGGTTACTGATTCCAGCCTTTTCCTACCAAGAACGGAGAGGGTGAAACAGTAATAGAGCTTTGATCGGGAAAGTCCTTAACACGGTAACAGACAAGTTGACAGCACCGTGGCTCTGGACAGCAACGGTCTTCCAGAGCCACCTCTAAAAGACCTGGTGACTTTACGTGCCTCCCTTCACTCCAGTTTTCTCCGATGAACACGATGGCGGAAGGAGACTGGCCTTGGGGTGGCGGGCACACAAAGCAACAGACAGATTATTAGAGAATTACACACTTCAAACTTACGTTACTAACCAATGTCTCCCCAATAAATATCATTAAAAACACTGGGACAGGAACACCCACCCTCCAAGGCTTGCAAAGATTAGAGGACACAAGGAAGGGAAGGTCCAGACCTCCTAGCGCCCAAGGCAGGCCCAGCCCTCAGGGATGAAGGCCGTTGATCCGCTGTTGTCATAATAATCATCGCTTGGCCTCTTGCTCCAGGGTGTTACCATTTGCTTTACCAAAATACTCTTCTAGTTCTGGGGCACAGCTGCTGACAAAAACACACACCACGGAAAACAAAACTCAACTGCTATAGAGATGGTTAGCCTTGCTTGTTGACAAAGGAAGGACTCGGGGGGCACACACATTGTTCCTGACGCAGACGGGTTCTTTCCGTGCCTCTTTAGGAGAGCAGCTCTCGGACTTAAGAGAGAGTGGCACCAGCGTGTGCACCACCTGGGGCGTAAACACAGACTGCTGGCGGCCCCCCCGGAGTCTGATTCAGCAGGCCTGGGGCGGGGCCTAAAAAGCAAATGCAGGTAGACCGAGTCCTGAAGCCTTCTGGGGCACTGGGGTCACCGAGGGAGGGAGTGTTAGCTAAGCATTTCAGGGAACACTTAAATGTTATTTTTAGCAGCATTCTCTCTCAAAACAGAAAAGCGCTCCACCCGCACACCTCCCCTGGGCCTTAATTGGCCATTTAGAAAGGCAGCTGCCTGTGGTGTGTCCAGGCTGACAAGCAAGCCTCGAGGCCTTTGAACAGGGTCAATGACGCCACACAGCTGAGATGTGACGACCAGTGCGAGAGTGTGACCAGGAAAGGGACACACAGAGCAGAGTGTGTCAAACTTTAAAAGCTGCTTCGAAGGACAAGAGAACAATGCACCCCAGGAAACGGAGGGAAAGAATGCCCAAGGGGTCGTGTTGGGGAGAAAACAAAGTAGAAGCCGCACGCAGGGAAGTGAGATAAAACTCCAGACAAACGAGAAAAATGGTATCAAACCCAGCTAACGAGGTGAAATCCTCCCAGAATAAAATCAGGCAACTGCACATAGAGAGGCATAATAAAAGCCATAAATATAAAATGGCAAGGAATCAACGGGGTAATGGTGCAGTAATTAAAGCCTGGAGGTTTGTAATAGACCTTGAACCGAGCATTGATCACCCGAAAAGAAAGGCCGCCTGCACTTTGATAGAGAGTGACTCACGAGCGTGATGCGCCAGGCGCTCCCAGCAGCCCCTGCGGCGAAGCTCGCTCCCTCTGAGGGTGAAGCTGGCAGCACAGAGGAAGGACAAGACAAATCGCAGAAGGGGTGACTTGTGTTTGCGCCTGCACCGTGACCCTGATGTCACCGCAACAGAAACGGGGCTCAAAGGTCTCCTCACTTAGGCCAGTACATGTGTTCCTGGGCCCAGCAATGGTACCTGTGTGTATGCAGGTACACGCAGGCCTCACTCCAGGCATGAAGAGTCACATCCTGTGTATTCAAAGCCGTGGCTCTCTAACTTGAGCTTGCACTAGAATCATCTGGAAACATTACAACACAGACTGCCGGGCCCCACCCCAGAGTTATCCTTTAGTTGTTCCGGGTAAATGCATGAATCTGCATTTCACACATGTGCTCAGGGAAGGTGGTGGCTGCTAGGCTGGGGCCACACGTTAGGAACTGCTGATTTAGAATTATGCGATGTCTATACTCCCAGCAAACCTATTTTTAAAGACACAGAAAGCAATGAGAGGAGGTGGAAGAAAAAATGAATCTGATTTTGGTGGAGAGATTTTCTGTGACTGATAAAAAATATCATTAATAAGAGTTAAAATGCATAGAGAGAGAATGTAGGTTGGCAGTTGCCCAGGTCTGGGGTTCAGGGGTTTGGGGAGCTGATGGGTACTGGATTTCCTTCTGGGGTGACGGTAACTATCATGTCTTGGAACCCAATAGAGGTAGTGTTTGCACAGCATTTTGAATGTACTGAATGTTGCTGAGTAGCTCACTCTATAATGGTTAATTTTATGTTCTAAGAATTTGACCTCAAATAAAAATAGAGGGAATGCACATGGAGTGATTACCACATGCAAACTCTCCAGTGTTCTAAGCATTCAGTCCTAATGAGCCACCAAAAAAGGACACGGGGAATATGGGGAAACCGTGCCTGGGAGCTCGAGTCACATGCCCTCCACTGAGCAGTTAACATGTGATGGGCCCACCCCCCGAGCACACAGGCAGCCTCAAAACTCCTACACTGTGCTTTGAACTGTTTCATGGGGGGAATGGAATGTTTGTTTCCAAGCTGAGGTTCAGGACTGACCAGATAGGGATGCTGGAGATCAAAGTTCAGAAACGGCCCGGGTGCCCGTCCAGTAGGACACCCAAGGACAGCCACACTGACTCTGAGAGGGGACAGAGGCCCGAAGGCCTCACAGAGCCCTGCCACGGGTGCCCACAGATGCCGAGGGCTCCGTGGCACCTGGCACTCCCCTGCAGCTGGTTGTGAAAGCTCCTTGCATTGCAGGCACGTGCTAGGTGCAGCCTTTGCAGACAGAAAGCACCTGCCGCTCCCCTAAAGACCCCATGAAAATGCAGATTCTGCTCCAGCAGCTGGGTGGCCCAGGGAATGCTGCTGCTACTGAGGCAAGGGCCACAGTTTGAAAAGGGAGACACTGCTCCCCCAAATCTGCTGCTGAAATTCTAGCCCTGCTCTCTCCTGTTCTCGCTGATTCAGTCATTATAAGTATTTCTTTAAACATTTGTTCTTGCTAAATAACTTGCTAGATGCTAAAAATACATATGTGAAAAAAATACCATCTTTGGGGGCTTGCTATCCATTGGGAAGACACAAGGGGATGGGATTTGTAAGGTGGGTGGACGTTCACTCGCTATGGACCTCTTTTATACACTTCTGTATTATTTGCCTTTTTTACAAGGACGTATCTTTTCTGTGATGAACATGCCTGTGAGACATGATGGGCAGGCAGGGTGAGCTTCCCCCGAAGGTGAGCCTTGAAGGAGGCGCTGACTCCAGGCTCTCGCCGAAGGTGTCTGTTTAACATTGCAAACCAGAGGTGAGCTACGCAAGGTAATAAAGATGAATTGCAAGATCCTGAATGAAGTCAGAGAAGCCCCTCTGCATCTCGGGCAATAATAGCCATAAATCACCGGATCACAGGGAAGGTCTGACTCCCTCAACGCTGCACCGCGGAATACAAATGCCTCCTGTCTCCTTCGGCGGGACGCAAAGACGCCAGGACGTTGCCAATGGCTGACAGTCATGGCCAGATGAAAAATCGGGCTTGACATTTCTCGAGGCTGATTTCTCACGGGGAAATTGTCACCACTGTCTTAACAGTTATGGCCGTCTTAAAGCGGAGTTACACTCCACATAGGCTGTCTGAAATGTATTTGGGTATATACCTCGCTTTACTAAACAAACACGTCCTAGGGGTGCGAGTGATAAAATAAATTCCTGTAAGTCGGACCACACTCGTTTGTCCGCTCAGCTCGCATTCATAAATTCACTCTGGTTTGGGGAGGTGGAGGTGAGGGGAGGCAAAGGGGGGAGAAAGAGCTATTTCCTATCACCATCTTCTGGACAATAATAAATCAACAGTTCCAGAAACATCTTCAGATTATGTAATTTCTGATACACACATTAAAATAGCTAACATGCGGCAATTACTTACTAAACTCTAATTAAGAAATTAAGCCATAGGTTGATTGACTTGAACTTAATGGCATGTGGAAAGGAAATTTTTTCTTCTATAGACCTAGCCGTTTAAACGCATTTCTCCTCATTACATCACATGCTATACAACCATCCCAAATCTTGGCCACATCTGCTAACAAGGAGCTCTCCTCTGTGGGACACGCCCTCCCGCAGGGGTCTGTCCAGGTGTGGTGCTCTTTTATGGAAACCACTTCCCCTGACATCCTTCCAACCCCCACAGCCCTTCCACACCTGTCTGAATTTCCCTTCCTTCTGACCCACCCCACTGTTACCTTCTCCAGTAAACCACACACAGTTCCTTCCTCTAGAACTCTGCAGCCTTATCTGTATCTTTCCTACCGCATTTGTCACTTTCTGCCCAAAACTGTGGCGAAGTACATGCACCACATGCCTGGTGGGATCGAGCCCCTGGGATAGGATGCACATGTCAGCTGCCTGTGAGTCTGCCACCCTGCAGCCGAGTCACACAGCCGTCACTTACTAATGAAACCATTACTGACAAGCGAGTGGTCAGTACAGGCTACAAGCCTGGCCTCTCACTCAGCTGGCGGTGCCCAAGGGTCCAGGGGGCGTCTCTGTCCATTATGGGAGCACCAACTTGCCTGACTTTAGCAAAAGAACTTCCACCATTTATTATTTCTGCACTCTCAAGCATCGTAACTGAGTTATTGTTATCTGCTCAGCCCCTGTCAGCCCCACTCCCCATTCTGTTCCCCTGTGGATTTTATCAGAAGCAATGGCTTCTGTGATTCCCCCAGCAATCTCCAACGTCATCCTCTCCTTCGCTCGGGACCCAGACATTGCTCGGCAGCTGGAGTACGTAGCCACCCACAGAATCCAGGCTGCACAGGAAACTCAGGTAGAAACTGAGCCTGCTGCCCATGCCTGAGGTGCCCCCGGGGGACAGGGCCATGACACAGGACAGACAGTGGAGCCAATTCTCCCCGGGCCAGAGCCGCCGTGTCAAAGGTCTTCCCAGGGAAAGCATGCATTGCCCACTTTCTGCACTGTGAGAACAAGCATTTACAGAGCATCAGGGTGTGTGAAGATGCCCTCAGTTGTAGGTTCATGGAAATCACTTGGCAAGTATTCGCTCTCAACGCTTCCTGTAAATACCGTGAGTGAGACGAGCAGGAGAAAATGAACGAGATGACAGGGAGCCAGCTCCCACGGCACAGGGACGTCCCTTCCACACACCCACGTGGCACACTGGCTCCACTCCTTACCCTCCGGGTACCAGGAACGAGGCCCCCGAATCCAGGTGTGGGTGGCAGGGGACGTGGAAGGGGGGACTTGCAGTGGAGCTGAGGGCTGGCATCCCATGCTGCCAGACCAAAAGGGGAACTCCTGTTTCCTAGGTGATGGTGCCCCTGAACTTCCACGGTGCATACTGGGGGCCGCACCCGAGTCTGAGGCCCCTGCTCGGCTGGAACAGGCCCTGCTGGTGAGCCCCCTGTTCCTCATCTGAAGACAGGCCTGTCTCCGTTAACTCTGTGAGGCTTTCAAAACCAGGGAAAACGGAAGGCAAGAGACTCCAAAGGATTCCTTGAAAGCAAGACAAATGAGGACATTTGTCTTAATTACTCTACCACTGACAAAACTCTCTGAAGATACGGATGCGGAGGGGAAGAAAACATGGCGGGCGAGCAGCCCTGCCCACCCCAACTGCTGCTGGGAATGAACGGAGCCCCCCTTACACCACAGGAGGTGCCCTCCGGCCATGCGCACCCTCCCACCCCACTCATCCACCACGGTAAGTAGCGTGAGTGCTTAAACATTAGGGAGATCGATGATCTCACAGGTGTTATATTCCACAAAGACCCTACCTTTTTCTTCATTTCAGAACTCTTTCTTTAACAAAAAGGCTCAATTACTAATGAGTGTAAGGCTGCCAAGCACAGAGGCTTGGCTTCCACGCTGCATCTGCATGTGCACCGAGGCAGCTGAGGCCCGCCCCCCGCCACTCCTGTGTCTCGTCCAGACCCCTCCCGTTACCCAGATGTCCTCTTGGCACGCTGGGGGGGCCTCACGATAAACATCCTCGCTCAGCGATGTGTACGCTCTTGTACAAGATTATTTCTTTTAAACGCATTCCAGAAATGCAAATGTGAAGCCAAAAGATCATAATATTTTTGTCACTTAAAATGTATTTATCAGTGGTTGCCAGGAATTTTTCGGGGGGTGAGGGATGAATAGGCAGAGCCCAGAGAATTTTTGGGGCCGTGAAGATACTCGGTATGATAATTATAATGCTGGCTACCTGTCACCATGTATTTGTCCAAACCCATGGAACATACAACACCGAGAGGGAACCCTAGTGTACCCTACAGATTTGGGGTGATTACCATGTGTCAGTGTGGGTTCACCGGGTATAACAAAGGCACCCCTCTGGTGAGGAAGGTTGACGATGGGGGAGGCTGGGCATGTGCAGAGGCAGGAAACACACAGGAGGTCTCTGTACCTTCTCTCGACTTTGCTGTGACCTTTAAACTGTCCTGTAAAATACAGTCTTAATTTTTTAAAAAGAAGATTATTTCAGAGGGCCAATATGGTCCTAGGGTGGGAAAGGACCATCTGTGTCCTTGATGTTCTCTCCGTATGGGAGGAGGAAATGGCCTTTGTCCAGATTCCAAGTTAGCCTTTTACTGTCTATTTTAACACCGGACAACTTACTTCACCTCCCTGAGCTTCGGCGTCCACATCTGCAAAACAGGTCCAATCACAGGGTCTACCCTATAGCGTTGTAGAGAGACTTCAGTGAAGTAAATATACGTCCCTAACAGCATGTGGCATACGTTCCTGACTCAGTGCAGTTTGCCTGTCATTTGTTCCCACCCTGCGTCGGGCGGAGCCCCACGGCACTGGGCCATCAGCAGGACTGACCGGCCTGCGGGGGTAACGACCCGCTCCTTGGTCTTCACAGTCCTTTTCTGATACAGAACTCATGTCTACGCGTGTAACACACCCAGGTTCTCACGGTTTTGGTAACCGAGACCTTGAGGAAGGCTTCATACCAGGTAGCTCCTCAGTCTTAAAGTGCGGCCTTTCCGATGGTCCCACCAGCTCAGGGAAGGTGCATTTCTTCCAAGTCTGGCTCCTGTTCTGACCCTCTGACACACACCGCTTGGGGCCATGAAGGACTTCGCAGCAAATGAGGGAAGCAATGCTGCTCGGGGATCCAGCCAATCAAGTAATCCTTCATCTAACGGGTAATTTCAAATGGTTTATTAGAGAGCGATGGCACAGGGCAAAAAGGGGCATAGTTCCTGCTGTCATGGCATTCAAGAATGTCATGTTTGAAAAAGATAACGATCAAATAATAAAACACATAATTATCTCATTCCCAATTGAGTAAGTGCTATAAAGGAAGTAATAAGGAAACAAAACCAAGGAAATAAAGAAGAAAATAAAAGAAGAGCCAGAAGGATGAAGGCCTGAATGGATGAATGGGAGTGAGGTGGACACCGGGCAGGGACGGGGAAAGGCGAGGCTGAGCCAGCGGGAACGACACGTGCAAAGCCCCTGTGGTACAGGAGCATCGCCGCTCGAGAACTGAAACGTCAGAAGGCTGGCTTTCCTGGCCTTGGGAACTGCAAGTTCGCAGACAGGCAGGGATGACCTATAGCAAGGTCATGGATTCTAACAGCTGCCAAGTGCAAGGACCCTTGTATGGAATAGTGTTGGATAAACCAGCCAGAGAGGAGTTAGTCATTGGGGCTGTTATATTTGTTACTAACAGTGTTTCAGCTGCTTTATAAAAAAAACTATTGTCTATTATTTATGATTTATACTAAACTTTAGAATCTCAGGTTTTACCAATACAGGGGAAAAGCTGATAAAAATTAAGGTCAAGGTAAAAATAAAATCACCTGACAATGTCAAACACGCCTGGGTACACCAGGTGGCTTGCGCAGCTCCTAAGGGGAAAGCTATTTTTACCAAATACAACAGGACAATCGGGAACACTACCACCTAAATTTTGTTATACCATCACAAAATGCCTTCTGATTTGGAAGGCAGGCTGCTAATACAGGCTGGACCCCGGTCACATGAATACAATTTAAAAATGAAAGTCAGCAGTGATTCACTCAAGCATGAGCTTCGGCGTATCTGGGACAAAGGCTTGGGGGTGGGGAGCATGCCGAGATAGCTGATAATCTGGTTTCCATTCCCAGGTGGACAAACGGAGGGGCAGATGCCGCAGGGAGGTTAGGGCGTTGCTACTCGGCCTTTCCACTAAGAGCGAGTGCAGGGAGGCCACGGCACATTCCGAACAGAAACCTAGTTCACGGCTCCCTGCCTTGGGGTGACTGGCCGTCCAGCTGGGAGGCAGGATCCCAGAACTCATGGAATTCAGGCACTCATTTAACAGACATCTGCTGAGAGCCAGAGATTTTCTTTTTTTATGTTGAACAAATTTATTTTTTTAATGGTGTGTGGTGGGCAGTTAGACAGGCATGAGCAGAGCGAGGATAATGGGCCAGGAACAGAAGGTCACAGGGCAGAAAGCCCCAGGTGTCCAGCAATGGGCAAAACTGGGAAAACAAGGGCCTCACCCCCAAGCGACCTTTTCTCCCCCAGCATTTCGCTGGTCATGCGGTTTGGATCTCCTCCTGAACGGTCGTATCTCTGGTCAGCTGGGTTAGACCCCCCGACCTTTCATATCAATGGTCATATGGCTCAGACCCTCCCTTGACCTTCCTTCCCCTGACGTGTCACTAGTCACATGGTAGACCCCCGTGGGGAAGGAACAAGGGGCTACAGAGTGGCCTCCTGTGACTCCCACACAGGCCCTTGTATGACTTCTCCCTGAAGTATTAGCCCTTAGGGATAACGCCTAGGCTTCAGTGGCGTTTTAGCTCCAGGTCCAGAAAAGCAGCCGAGCCAGAGACTTCAGAGCCACGGGGGAGGGTGTCTACTGACCCATACGTAGTGCCCGAAACTCAACAACAAGGTTCTGAGGAGGTTTAGCCAGCCCCGGCCCCTGGAGGAAGGGACCCGTTGCTGGAAGGACATTTGTGACGAAACAACTGAGCACAGGAAATTCCAGCAATGGGGCACAACTACCAGCTCCTCTTTAGGGTTCAAATGTTACTTTTATTGTTTCCTGCTAAAATGCTGAAGAGTGGAGTCCTGGCTTCTGGTCCAACATGTAAATACCTTGGGAACTGTCATTCCCAAACGCCCAACTGGAAAAAGCTCCCCAGGTCCAACAGAAAATCAGGACAAGCTGTCACCCTCCAAACTGGGAATACAGGAAATCCAGGGGATCAGAGCTTCCTAGGGGCAGAAGTCAGAGCTGGATAGAAACACTTACAGGGTAACTGACGAGTTGCTGGAGTTGAACTTGGAGACCCCTCACAGGCAAGGGCCCTGGGGGCCCAGCCCTAAACTCTCATGAGTAACATCTCCAGGAGCCCCACCTGTTCTCCAGGTGCATATCAGAGAAAAAACCCTCTCTTGCTTTGATCAGAGGGAAAAAGCGACCATGTCAGAATAATTCCAGAGCATTCCACTCTCTTTAACAGTGGCCTGCCTGCCAGGGAACCTGTTTTAACAGAGCTTATACTGCCGGGATTTCACCAGAGCTTAACCAACGTGGGGAAGGAAAAGCCCAATTCCAGCTATGGTTAGCTCACTCTCATATAACAGGAAAGGATGGAACTGAGAAGGACTTTGTGAAGGTCGCAGCCCAAGGGCACATGCCCACTGGAAGACTGAGACTCAGTCCCAGTCTGAGGCACTCCCTTCCCCCACACCTTCCCGCCACATCAACAGGGCTCCTGCATAATAACAGGAGATCACAGCTGAATGAACCAGGAGCCTCAGCTGCTACTAAAGCAGGAGTCTCTAGGGAAACCCAAAGACAACAGGAGAGACCAGAGCAAGGGCCCGGGAGAAATTTCTGCCTCTCGCACCCGCAGCAAACTGTAAACACAGGCTAATTCCTGGCTGGACAAACATAAAACCTCATACCACACACCAAAGGGCCACTTATCTCAGTTCCTGTTACCAAAACATCACATCCAACCCTAAACAAAAAAAATTACGATGTGCCATCAGAGCAGAAAGCCACAGAAAACCCCTCCCACAGCAGCTACTGAGCTCTGCACAGGGAAGGTAAAAGAAAAATGCCTAATGAAAGTGGAAGCCTGCTTAGCGACAGGAGGCAGCTCGTCACAGAACACGGGCTCAGTAATTAAGTATTTAACTAGCATGAAATACACAAACACAGACCATGTGGACTAGGACAGAACCAGGTGGGAGAAAGGATGGGAGCCTATCCCTGGGTCTAAGATGGAGCCCCCAGGACAGCGACTGTTGGCTACGGGCTTCGTCTTCGTTGGTGCTCCAGCAAGGGAGTCGTCCACAGGTGCACGGGTCTGTAGCTCCTCGCCTTGCAGTTCACACCGGGCTTAGGTCCACGGTGTGTCAGCTGCCTGTTGTTCATCACATAGCTAGTTTTTTTTTCTTTCAAGCAATGTATCACTGCGTTTTTAAAACCTCCCTGAGTTTTTTTTAAAAGATTTTGTTTATTTATTTTTAGAGAAGGGGAATGGAGACGGAAGGCAGAAACATCAATGTGGGAGAGAAACAGCAATTGGTTACCTCTTGCACAAGCCCCCAACCAGGGACCTGGAGAGCAACCCAGGCATATGCCCTGACGGGGAATCAAACCGGTGACCTTTCTGTTTGCAGGACGACACCCAACCCATTGAGCCACACCAGTCAGGGGTTATCTCACTGAATTTTAACTTTTAAAAATCAAAACAAAAACAGTAAAACAAAAATTCTGACCCTCAAACCCAGGTCACACTGGCAGGAAAGGAGAATGAACGGACAACTGCCGTGTTTTAGACCTGTGCTGGATTCCAAGACCTGACTCCAGTCCTCAAAGAACTTGGCAGTGGGGATGCAGAGAGCACGGGGCTGTGGCCAGAAGTGATTACTGCACGTGGAACCCGCCTCCCTCCTATGAGGGGTATTCTTCAGAGATAGAGGCCAAGTCCGTATTGAACAATGATCTCATCCCGAGGCCTGCAGCATTGCATTTAAATTGCTGGCTCGGATGTCACAAAATCTGCCTTCCAGCGCTATTAGTAAATCCAATCACATACATTCACACTCTCAAGAGGTCCTGATTGTTTGGCAGTGACAGCTTGGGTAGTCACAATCAACGAAATTAATGCCACTATTTTTAAAACATGAAAAAAGATTCTGTACAGAAAAATAAGCGCCCCAAACCATGAAGCTTGGTCAAAGAAGGAATAAAAATAAAAGCAAGAAATAAAGTATTTAAATGAATTATTAGACAAAGAGTCATTTTAAAGTCCCAGCAAGGCTGTGCCTTGAGCCCTTGTTATTCTAAATGGATTCTATGCTCCAGATAACCTAGAAGGAAACCGTCACTCAAAAAAAAAAAAGGCTTCTTTACACGAAACTTGTGTTTAACTGGCAACATATAATTTCACTTAAAAAAAATTAGGAGCAATTGCTGTTGAAGGCATTTCAGGGACAAGGGGAGGGGAGGATCTGTCAGCACTATGGGAACAAGAAGTGATGGGCCACCAAGCTTTGTTCCAACCATTTGCTTCATGGTTAAGTTTAATTACACGTTACACACTGTCCTGTAATTATGTCGCCTGGGAAACTGCTCATTTCCCTCCTTGGAATGTTAGAAGTTCCCTAATTTATTTTAAAGACTCGGCATTGCCTCCACCAGCACCCGCCTTAGTGTGTGTGGGATAGTCATCGCCTGTTTCCTTAAAACACAGGCTGGTAGGCAGTGGGTGGGGGGGCCCTTGCATGGCCTGGCGCACAGCGTGGAGGGCCGACTGTGCTGGGCCCCCAAGAACACTGGTCCAATGTATTTATAATAAAATCTGATGGCTTTTCTTTCCTTGAATACCTACAACAGGAGAATTTGAGAAGTGTGCCATTCCTTTTCTCTGCTCTTGGGAGGCTGAAATTAAAGTCCTTTATTCTCAGCAAGAGAACACAGAACACAAGATAAAGCCCCTGCTCTCTGGGACCTGACACTGAAAATGGAAAGACGACAAACACCGAGCCCATTAATATGAAACCCCCGGGAGATGGAACACAGATCAAGGAAGGCTTGATGAACTGGGGAAAAGAAAAGGCGAGTAAACAACTGAACACCTACTATGTGCATTCAGAATTCTCCAAAGGTCACTGAAGCCCACCTCATCAGTGGTCCCTGACTCAAGCCCCGCAGGCACCAGGCAGATAACAAGTACATAGGAAGCAGCTAGAACAAATATAATAGGGAGTTCAGGCACCTGGTTGTTTGGGGAGAGAATGGGTGCCCTGCCTGCAGGCAAGTCAATCACCTTCCCATTAAAAATATTGGGCCAGTTGAACAAAACACATTCATGGGACTCGTTGGAACCGTGGCTGCAACCCCTACAAACGCCTAAGGGGCACAGGCTTTGAACACTGGAAGTGGACCATTTGGTTTTAAATGCAGCTCTGGCCCTTCCTCAGCTGTGCGATCCTGGGCAAACCACACAGCCTCTTCGTGTGCCAGTTTCCTCGTCTGTAGAATGGAAATCAGCGCCAGCTCCACAGGGGTGGGTGTAGGGAGTTATTACAAGTGTTTAGCATAGTCGTTACCTCATAGCAAGCTCTGTGCTTGCTATTAATTATGTTTATAATACAAGAGAAAAGTGTCCCCCAAATGGCTTTGAACTTGAGGTAGACCTCAATAGACAGAAGGATGTACATACAGGAAGAAGAGGGTACAAAGGCTACCTTAGCTCCCATCTCTGAAAGTACTGAAGGAAGATTAAGAATGATGCCTGTTAAGCACTTACATGTTAAGTTTTAAAACATGTAAAGGCCCCAAGACGGGCCCCTCTCCTCCTGGGTCCTCCCTGGGCGTGTTCCCTTCAACAGCACCTAAAGAGCCACACCTCCCACGTCCCGCCAGCGAGTTAGGATCTAAACATATATTTTCCCAACTATTTTTAAAAACAATTGTTTACTATGTATGCATCATGAGGAGGAAGACTCCACTGAAAGATTCTGAAACAGTATATACATACTTCAAATTTTTCATCCTTAAATAAAAAAGCCTATAATGAAAGAACTTGAAAAAAAAATCGTTAGGTACAAATGTCCATTTTCCCTATGATCTACTTTATTGATGTATGACAAAGTTTTGTTTTGATTTGGTATAGTTTTAGGAACACACCTGTGTCCTGGCTCCCAAGTGCACAAAAGCCATTGTAACCAATCTCATTTGTAAAGAAATTTCTATTCCCCCGAGATTCATTACCTTCTATCCCAATCACCCAATGTGCAAAGATATTCCAACTGGATGAAATGTTCATCTTAAATCATGAGGTATGTTGAGGCAAGAACTGCAGGATACATAAAGAAAAAGTCTTTTCAGAGTTTTCTTTTTATTTGGTATGGGAAGCCTCAGCGTTGTATAAATTATGCATTTAGCTGGGTAACAGCCTCATTAAAATCACATTTTCTTTATGACATAGCATCAACCCAAGGAAAGAGCAGACGCATGTAGGAGGGGGCGGGTCTGATCTATTGCACGCTGACCCGACACCAGGCTACTGCTCTAAGAACTGTTTAAAATTTGGCCACTGGGAAAGGAAGCAAGTCCGGAGTGCTTTGGAGCCCGTTCGACACTGGTGACTACAGAACAGTGGACTGTGCATCCACTCAACATACTGTGGGAAGCTGCACAGAAGCAGAGTTTTTATGACTTGGTAGATGTGTGCAGGGTAGGTCGTATCTAAAAACCCAGGAGTTACCAAGATCCCAAGGAAGGGAAAAAAGAAAAGGAAGACAAGATGTAGCAAAGCTAGACGACAGTAAACGTCCTACTCTCCTCCTTCGCTCAAGGTTCTAATTTCTGGGATCTGGGAACCTGACCCGGCCTTCCTGGTTGGCCGCCGCGTCCGCCGTGCACGGCACCACCTGGCAGATGGCAGGCGCAGGATACTACTTCCTGAATGAGTCAGGAAATGAACACACGTGAAAGGGACCTCCCTTCCTTTAGCTAGATGCTTTTTAGCATCTAAGAAGAGGAACCATTTTTGTTTTCTGTTTGGATTTGATTTTCCTCAGGAAAAAAAAAGATAGAAACAATTAAAGAAATGTCTCATTTGCGTGCCTTTGGCTGATATTGTTGCACAGTGGAATAGCTCATCTGACATTCCGGGGTCCAGGGTTACGCACAGCATGCTTCTGTCCGGCGGTAATGCCAAGAGGGTGCTGGACGGCCGACAGCAGGTTCTGAACTCCCTCGACCTTCTGAAATACTTCTGCATGTTCCTTCTCAGGTTACTAGTCTGAAATCTAGAAAGCCCTGCAGAGAACCCTTCGACGGGCTCATTTATTCCCTTACACAACTTAAATCATTTTAGTGTCAATCAAACATTTGGTAATACGGTGACATACAGGAAAAACACAGCCTTGCTTTTCTAATAAAGCAATGTGATAATAAAGTCTAATAAAGACAATGTGTATTGCATATGAAGTTTGTAATGGAAAGGAACGGTGAGGGGGGCCAGGTGCTGCCTCTCTTACTTTTAAGAATGACTTCTGATCGTGCTGGACTTAGGAAGATCATAACTGAACACAGATGCTTGCTTGATGGTCCCATCAACTTCCCATGTTCTCTACCTATTCCTCATTGATTCGGTCCCCTGTCCCTCCATGTCAAGGACAGACCTGTTGTGTCCATCACACTCCAAGCCCAGAGACAAAAGGCTTCAAGCTGGAAAGAGCCTGAGATTTGAAGGCCAAAGACGTTGGCCCAAATTCCACCTGTCACCTGGCTGTCTGACCTAGAGGGATTCTCTGCCCCTCTTCAAGTCCCAGATCCCGCATCTATACGTGTGATAACAGTGCTTTTATTATGGGCTTTTCCTGAAAAAAGGAGCTAATCTATAGAGCATTTCTTGTAGGTCACCCAACCCACACTAGGTACTCATCTTCTCTGATCAAAGGAGGGTGGGAGGTTATTCTGATGAAGAGTTCACTTCATCCTGAAACCACTCTGTTCGTTGTACCATTTTCCTTGAGGATTTTTTAGGGCTCCGCTTCCACCTCAGAGCTGGCCATCGTGTATATAGGAGCCTTATGTTTTCTTGTCAACACTTCCTACTCTGTGGCCGAAACTCAGCTCCCACAATAGCCAGAATGAGTGTTGAACCCAACGAAAACCAAGTTGTTTGGGTTTCTCCGTAGGTCCCTGTGAGTAATTAAACACACCAAGAATGTATAAGTCCAAAGGTTTTACTTCCAGTGGAGACACTGAGCTTATCAGTACAGAAAGAACACAAAATATAATAATAAGAAGAAGGCAAACAAAGCCACACCATGCTCAGCATGTGTCACTATCCTGTCTGTGGACAAGTGACAGCCCTGCACCTCTCACAGATGGGCCTTGGTGGGGCAGCTAGGAGACGCGTCCGCAGGAAAAGTGGGTGCCCATAGGCCAGACTCAGTGAAGGCCCGGAAGTCTGAAATCACGCCAGGACTCCCGATTTGACTGCAGGCACGGGGCCTGTTGGGACTCACAATCCCTCCTCACGTTCTGTGCCCGCCCCGGTGGGTGGGCGGAGGGGTAACTCAATTACATCCTCTGCTCCCATTAGGGCACAGCTACGGAGTTTATTCGAAGAACGCATACGAAACCAGGCTGCCGGTCAATAAATTCATGTTCAAAAACCTACCTCCAGATAGTAACTGCCAAAAGCACAAAGGCCATGCTTCTCGGATGATAAAACACAAATTGATCGCGGGCAAGAGACCATTGAAAAAGAAACTAAAGAAACTCTTTACTCACTTAACAAACAGGACATCATGAAAATCCACCCTGTGGCAGGTTCCACAAGAGGTGGACTTGTGGGCTAGGGGTGACCCTGGAAGCCTTCTGAACTCAGTTTAGAAAGGTCATCCTAGCCACGGTCATAGAAAGCCGGTGAGAAGGGACCGGGACTTAGAGTACACAGAATGCAGTGTCTCCGTGGATTTGCTCTCTGCTGCCCTTCCCTCACTGCCTACCAGGCAGGTCCACCTACACAGGTGTCCTGCATGCATGCAAGGGTGTGGGAGCTCCAAAGGAACACCCCCGCACAGCCCCTCACGTTTTCACTGATGACGCTGCCGTCCACCCGTCCGCTCAAGCCAGTAATCTCCCTCTTTCTCCCTCCGAGACCGTGCAGTTCATTTTCACTCAAAAATAACTCATTCAAGCTGCTGCTCCCCGGTGCCACTGCCACTATCCTAGTTCAGGTTACCATCACTTCCCCATAATCTCCCAAATTTTATTTTCGCTACTAGTCGCAATTTCTCACATTTGTTTTCTGGCAGAAGAGTGGTTTTTCTAAAATTAACTCTCATCATCTTTATTTTAAACACTTCAGAAATTCTTCACTGCTTTTAGGTTAAAGCCCAAACACCACCCTATAGAGAGCTAAAAGATTCCTAATGAACTAGCCTACTTTTGCCTCTCCAGCCCAGGTCACAGGCGGCCCTCCCCACTATAGACATATTATGATACTATTTTTGGTTCCCTGAACAAAGCACATGCCTTTCTGCCTTGGCTCACTGTTTCCTTCTGCTTGGAGTACTTCCCCACACCCCTTCCCTTCACCCAATCAACTAGAACCATCCAACAGACCTTGGAGTAGGTACCACTTCCTCCAGGAAGCTTTCCCGATTTGACCTCCACACCTGTGTTGATGACTGTCCTCTGAGTCCACAATTTCCCCACCTCCCCAGTCAAAATACATGCCCAGTGACTCAGAAAGTGCCTGATATTTATTTCTTCCTCCCCTCCCCCACCACACCCTCCTTGCCTTTTCTAGACAGTAAGCTTCTCACTGACAGGACTCACAAGTCACTTGGTCCTTGGGGAGTCCCCGTCCGCTAGCTCACTGATGGGCATTGGGTGGTTACTCCATAAACCTGTGCAGCCTGAGTGATTGGAAAAAAAGGTCCACAGACAGAGTCCTGGGGATCACGTTCCTCTGATGGTCAGGCAGAGGGAGCGAACCCACTGGAGAGACTAGGAGGCCAGCCCAAGGGAGAAGAAGACAGGCAGCAGGAGAGACCAGTGAACGGTAACCTGTGTCCAGTGTGAATGGGAGGGCGGCGGAGATGAAGGCAGAGAGGGCTGCCCTGCATCACTCGGGACAGTGACGGGTGCAGCCGTGGTGCAGGGCGCGGCAAAGTGAGTGGCAGGCGAGTCTGAACAGGAGGCACGAGATGGTTGGGAAACCACAAAGGCACAGTGTCCGAGCCAACATGATGGGGGAGGAGGGCGCCCAGCTCAACGAGGGAACGTTTGTGTGTGCTCGCAAGCGTGTGTTGCAATTCCTTTTACAAATCTCACTGCAGATCTGCCTGCCAAAGGGGATGGCGGGCCTACAACCAGGTATGGAACCAGTGCTTACTGATCGACGGGGAGAAATAATGAATAAATCACGGCACCGAGACAGGAAATTTACCTGGTGGGAAAAAAGAGGCAAATTTTATAAAAACGTAAACTTGGCAAAAAGAACTCATTGTTATGCTGCAGAAAAGACTGCTCAGCTCATAGATCAACGTTCAATTAGCTGTCCCAGCTGCCTGTTTTCGGTGTCTGTGTCACAGCCGCATGTCACGGCCGTACCTGGCTGTCACAGTCACCACAGACCCTTCATGCAGAAGGTCTCAGACCTCCCCCAAGTTCCCAGGACCTCGGCCATGTACACAGCCTTAGCTTCCCGTCCGGTCAGATTCAAAGTCAGATTCAAAGTCAGATGGGAGGCAGAAAGGGACATTTTCGAGAAAATAATGGGCATGTCAGTTATAGGAATGCCTACCCAATAAATAACAGGGCATGCAGACAAAAAGGGCCCTACTTTAAACAAATAGGATTTTTAAAAAAAAATTCTCACCCAAAAATTGATTTTAGAGAGAGATGAAGGGAGAGAAAGAGAGAGAAACATCCATCGGTTGCCTCCTATACATACCCTGACCAGGGACTGAACCTGCAACGTAGGTATGTGCCCTGACTGGGGATTGAACCTGCAAACTTTTGGTCCACGGGACGACACTCCAACCAACTGAGCCACCCGGTCAGCGCACAAAGAAAGGGTCCTTCCTTTAAGTCCCTATGAGATATAAAGTTCTATCCGGTTTTCCAGCACATCATTTCACTTGTACAATTTAGAGAACACACTGAAGAAAAGGGGCTGAAAACACAAAATTACTTTTCATAAGACATATTCTTCTTTTGCAATTAACAATACACTCAGCATCAATGAGCTCTAATTTTAGGAACATTCACCCACAAACATTAATCATTAATTCTAAATTCAATTTCTACATGGCTTCTTTTCACACGCAATTCTCCGAGGCTGTGCTACACGGTGTCTCAAACATACTAATTGACTTCTGTGAGAGCAGATGACATTCCTAGGAAAACCATCTGCGCAATTAATATACACATATTACAAGCCAAATAAAACTTTTATTAAAAAAACACAGTTTTCTTTACCAGGTATATAAATCAAACCATCATGCTAACTGTCATAAACTTATACAGTGGTGATATATGTCAATTATTTCTCAATAAAACGGGAAGAAAAGAAAACAATTTTCTTATGGAAGATTGCATTTCTGGCCAAGCACCTGATCTCACGTTTCATAGAAATGCATAAAGCCCTTCCTATAATCAAATAACAAATAATATTTCAGTAGAAGTCAAAGCTTATCAAAGTGCACACATCGAAAAACTCATCAAGTCAAAATATGGTGCCCGCAGGGAGCTCTGAGGCCTGGTGTGACTTTTTCGAGGGGCCGCTGCTGGGCAGGATGCTTTTTCAACATGGAGATTGTCCCTGAGTGACAGGTTTGGCCCAGTAGCACCCACAGAGCATGGTGATAACCGAAGGGACTCACCCGCACATTTCCAAATATGCGCCCCCACAGCAGAATACCACTCCCTTGTTTAGACCGGAAGTTTTAGCCAGACCAAAAGGACCGGCCCACATTCACATCCCTACACACGCTAGACAACCACGTGCTGGACCTCGAACCCCAGTCTCCAGGAAGCCAGCGCCACCGCCGGAGTGAAGAGAACATACGAGACTAACAGACTCTTCCCTTATTCTAATCTCAGCCCTACTCTTCCTGTGTTAGACAATTCATTTATCACCTTCTAAGCTGTGGTCCAGCTGACCAGTTCTCTTGTCCCATGTATTCATACCCTATTACCTGTCAATCTCTGATTAGTTATACCTCACCCGGAGGACAGGCATCAGGGTCAGCACAATTCCAGGAACTCCCGCGGAGCAGCCCAGAAGGACAGGCTTTCTCTGTCACCATCCCTAAGGCCCCCTTCACTCTCCCTTGGCCCTTCCCACACCTGCACTGCCCAATCAGCAGGAGGCACCTTCTGCTCCCCCTCTGCCACCCCCGCAAAGGAGTCCACCT
>PVKM010018718.1:0-24803 GCA_004027735.1 Carollia perspicillata | reverse complement strand
TTCTTTGTTTATACAATTTCACTTGTTCTGCTTTGTATCCCATTTATATTATTTTTAGATATATGTTATAGTCTATAGCAAATTTATAATTCCACATAGAAAGTTTGTTATCAATATTTTGTACCTTATATATGATTAATTTAATACTTGAGCTTCACAATTTTTGTTGTGAAGATCAAGGACAATAAATCATAAGGATAATTTATTTTCTTAATAAAGCATAACTGGTCATCCAATTGCAATGTATCCCAACATCTATTGAATACATGTTGACTATGTAAAGGGAATTTGTGTTTTTTTAATTTAAAAGTAGATGTATAAACAGAAAGATAATTGATATGTATTCAGTTTTAACCCTCATAAGCTGATCAAGTATCTCCATTTACTAATGAAGAAGATGGAGTTTCAGGAGATTAGGAAAATGCTGAAGTCTGCAGTGTAGATATCTGTCCTTCATCCTCTTCCAGAGCTACTGAAGTTAATAGTCAGGTTCTTTTTTGAAGTCATTTTTAATTTCACTTGTCTTTTGTTATTCATAATGGCTCCTTTAACCTACACCTTAGTTTATGATGATGAGGATGTTTTCAGAAGATCCATAGATAGGGATGGGACAGGTTGCCCAGGGAACTACCCTGTGATTAGAGGTCTGGAGCTTTCTGCCCATTCTGGACCTCTGCATTAAGGGACTCTGGAGAGGAACTGAAGATTGAGTGAATCACCAAGGGACAATGATTTAATTAATCCTGCCTAACTGATGAAGCCTCTAAAAAAATCCTTATTCACAGAATTTGGAGAGCTTCCATGTCAGTGAAGACTTGGAATCGCTGGGAGGGCGATATGCCTGGAAAGGGCACAAAGCTCTGCATCCCTTCCTGACTGCCTTCCTCTGTGCATCTCTTTTATCTGGTATTTCTGAATTGTATCCTTTATAATCAATCAGTAATCCAATCGGAAAAGTGTTTTCCCTGAGTTTAGTGAGCTGCTGCAACCAAGTGTCCAACCAGAGAAGAGAGTTCTGGGAAACTCCATGCATAGCCAATCAGTCAGTAGCACAGGTGACAACATGGGCCTTAGGACCGGCATCTGTCGTGGGGACAGGTTTATGAAACTGAGTCCTAAGTCTGTGGGATCTGTGCTAACCCCAGGTCAATAATTTCTGAATTGAATTTGTGGCTTGTGGAAGTGGGGCTCCTTCACCAAATCATGAGAAAATCATTTCACAGATCCACACAAGGGAGACTGTGGTATGGCAAGATTTATTCAGGTGCAGATAGAAGGCTGCCTTTGAATTCCCAGTGTTCTGTTTCCGTTGGTCCCACTGTGGAAAATCAGGGCCAGAATCGGGCCAGTGTCCAGAGATTCTGTACCATACTAAAGCTTAGTCCTTTTCTTTCACCATCTGGTTAACTTAGCTTGTACTCTTGGCTGTTATTCTTTACTGTGCTGTTATACCCAGGCTCCGACCTGGAGCCTGCATTTGGAATGTGTGCAGCCTCTAACCATGTGCCTCCTGGGGGCACATGGTTACTTTAGAGAGAAAACTCTCAATGACCCAATGACTTGGGCAAGTTGAATTGGATGGGATGTGGAGAGAGAGAGAGTGAGAGAGGGAGTGAGCTTTGTTCCCTGGGATTTTATTATCTCGGGTTTGGGATGGATGAGGAGCTTTTTCAAAATAAACGATGAACTTCCCAAGCTTTTGGGCTTTTGATGTGTCCATCTTTCAACCAATCCCTTCTTTCCTCAGGCTAGATTGACAGGCCCCTATGGTTGTCATTTGGCTTCCATTGTACACGCGCTCACCTCCCCCTTTATTATCTTATCTGTTTCCCCAGTGATCTGCAGGGAACAGACTGGTGGTTCCCTGGTGAGTGTGTGAAGTTGTAACTCCCTGATGAAACAATAATGTCTGATTCCATTTACTCTCCTCTTTTATTAATATCCAGCTACCTATACTAACAAATTGAATTGTAAGACACCAAGATAGTGTCCACAGAGAACTGGAGACCTGCTTGGTTTGGGAAACACCCCAATATCTGGTGTCAGAACTAAAGGACTCTGTCAGCAGACAGAATAGTTTTTCCTTTCACAGACCAAAAACATACAAAACATACAAAAACATTACACTTTTTTCCTCCTTTAAGATAATTGCTGATTTCTAAGTTGTCCATGTCAGTACAAGGAAAAAAGCAAGCAAGCAAATGATGAGGATGATACTGATGAGGAAGATGATGATAATGATAATTATAAATAAAATAAAACTAACAAATCTGATGAAAGGCTAAAAATCCAAACAAAGTTTTTTTCTCAAAGTAATCTGAAATATTCTGAAATTTATCCTTGAAATTTCTTAATCTTAGTTTATTTTATAGCATTTGCTTATATTCTATCAGTCTGCCAGAAGAAACTATTATCTCTATAGTTTGTTGTATGCAATCTCAGCATTTAATATAAAATTAATCAATATTCCAGGTAATATGATTAAATGAATAAAATCCAAAGATAAAAATAAATTGATAGAAACTTACAGTCAAGATGGTAGAGTAGGCAGAGATGACTCGCCTCTTCACAAGCCATATCAAAATTACAACTAAAATATTGAACAACCATCACTCAGAGCCATCAGAGATCAAGTTGAATGGAAATCTGACAGCTATGGAATTAAAGAAACCACATCCATCCAGACTGATTTGGCAAATTGGTTTCATATTTGAGACTCCATCAACCTGGTTAACACTGTTTGACTCATGTTGGAGATCCCCAGAGACTCCTGCTCACCCAAATTATGGCACACCCAAGCTGCTTTTCCATATGAATGGCTGGTCTTGCCTCATGCTTCACAACTTCCTAAATCCTATCAAACAAGCAACAGCTGGCCTTATTGAGCCACAGACCTAGCACTAGCACATTCCAGCCTTGATTCACAACAAGGCTTTGCCTGGGAATCTCCAAGACCAGCAGAAGTAGCAGCCATTTCAGACAGGGTTGCCCTGGGAAAAACACAGGTGGAGGCTGATCTTGGCCTACACATACACTGTCTGGGAAACCCCAGGGCCAGTGCGGCCAGTGCACCCAGTGGATGGCTACAGACTGCATCACAGCACCACCACCTGGCCCCTGAACAGCTGAACCTCCACGGAGAGCAGAGGTTGATGGTAAGTGGTCATAGCAAATCCTTGCAGCTGAATGGCCTGGGTAAATCCTTCTCATTGATCTGTCAAAAGCAGCCAAGGCTCAACTACAAGTGGACAATGTACTCAGCCCACCTGAGTGCACACCTAAAATACCCAGCTTGAGTGACAGGGCAGGCTGTGCCACTGGACTCTACAGGACACATACTATATTAGGCCACACTACCAAGACACAGAGTCAAAGCAGCTCTATCTAATACATAGAAACAAATGCATGGAGGCTGCCAAAATGAGGAGATGAAGAAACATGCCCCAAATTAAAGAATAGATCAAAACTCTAGAAAAATAGCTAAAGGAAATGGAGGTGAACAATGTAGCAGATGCAGAGTTCAAAACGCTGATCATAACAATGCTCAAGGAACTTAGGGAGGACCTCAGCAGCATAAAAAGGATCCAGTCAGAAATGAAGGATTCACTAACTGAAATAAAGAACAATTTAAGGAAAACAACAGTAGAGTGGTGAAGCCAAAATCAAATCAATGATTTGGAATATCAGGAAGAAAAACGCAACCAATCAGAACAAGAAGAAAAAAAGAATCAAAAAAAAAAAATGAGGATAGTTTAAGCAGCCTCTGGTACAATTTTAAGAGGTTCAACATTCACATCATAGTGGTGCCAGAAGGAGAAGAGAATGAGCAAGAAATTGGAAATTTATCTAAAAAAGTAATGAAAGAAAAGTTCCCTAATTTGGTGAAGGAAATAGACATGGAAGTTCAAGAAGAAAAGAGAGCCCCAAACAAGATGGATGCAAAGAGACCCACTCCAAGACACATCATAATTAAAATGCCAAAGATTAAAGATAAAGAGAGAATCTTGAAAGCAACAAGAGAGAAGAGTTGAGTTACATACAGGGGAGTTCCCATAAGACTGTTAGCTGATTTCTCAGAAAAAACTTTGCAGGCTCAAAGGCATTGGCAAGAAATATTCAAAGTCATGAAAAGCAGGGACCTACATCAAGATTGCTCCACCCAGCAAATCTGTCATTTAGAATCAAAGGGCAGATACAGAACTTCTCAGACAAGAAAAAACAAAAGAAATTCATTACCACCAACCCATTTTTGTATGAAATGTTAAAGGGATTTACTTAAGAAAAAAAAGATCAACAGTATGCACAATAAAATAGCAAAAAATACAAATCTATCAATAATTGGATCTAAATAAAAATAAACAAAGCAAACAAGAATAACAGAGACAGTATTATGGATGCAGAGAGCATTTAATGGTTGCCAGATGGGTGGGAGGGTGTGGGTAAAGAGGTGAGGGGGGCAAAGAGTACAAATAGGTAGTTACAGAATAGCCACAGGGATGTAAAGTATAGTATAAGAAATGAAGTAGCCAAAGAATTTATACGCCAGATGCATGGACATTAATAATTGTGGGGGATTGCCTGAGGGAGTGGGGTGCTGGGTGGAAGGGGGACAAAGTAGGACAAGTTAGGACAACTATTATAGCAAAATCAATAAAGTATAATTAAAATCAATAGAAGTAAACTTGCATATGATCTACTTATTGGTGTTATCAGACACAGACCTTAACTGTGATAACTATTATTTTAACTTGTTATTGAATTATAACATATAAAGTTACAAATCTTAATGTAATTATCAATGTAATTTTAATTAGCACTAATTGTGCCTCAGATAAACCTCATTGGCTATGATACTGCCACTGCGCAAAGGATCGATGTAATTTTTAAAGTATATACTGTATATAGAAATGACCTGCTCATCAGAAATGTTCATTATGTTCTATTCACATCAGTCTTCACCTGAGTTAACCATAGTAATAATGGCTGTTACCCATAATTAAGTTTGTTTTTTGAGGATAAATATGTAAACAAACAAAAATATCTTTGAAACATGTTTATAAATATTTTTAAAGACATTAAAAATCATTTGTAGCTTTCATTTTAATTGTATTTATTAAGTTCCAGGGTCATATTTGGCATCTCACAGTGAATTTATTTGGTATGTCTTTTTAAATTATTTTATTTGAGAACAATTTTTTAGAGTTTGTATTTATGACATTAGCACTTTTTAAGAGTACTGTTAGTAGGATTTAACTCAAGTTAGGGTCTTCTAATTTTTCTCATGACTATATTCATATTATTCATTTTGACAGGAACATAAAAAGAAACAATATTTTGTTCTCAACATATCTTATCAGGAGGCACAGGTTGTTGGTTTCTCCCATTATTTATGACATTAAATTGATCACTTGTTTGCCAGGTTTCTTCACAAAGATAGTACTACTTTCTTCTTCCAATATATTGGTCACGTATGGAGACATACTTTGAAACTTGTAAAGATTGTATTCCTTGACATCTTTTCCCACTAGCTTCAACACCCATCGGTGATAATGAATTGAATCAATAATCACAATAATGAATATAAAAACAACAAACTTATCTAAATGAAACTGTGATTTATCTTAAGCTTGCTTTTTATATAAAGATAAAATCATTTAAAAATTTTATAAAATAATTATCAATTATTCTAATATATACAAATAGTTTGAACTGAAATAGTTTGAAACTGTGAGGTAAATACAATGACACTAAACTGTGTGGTTTGGGCATAGGGAATAATAAAGAGAGCATCAAAATACATGCATGAAAGGAACAGATTCATAAGATGTTGAGATATATATATATCATAAATTACCAGTTATATATATATCATATATATATGATAAATTATATCATAAATTACCATATATATAAATTACCAGTTCTGTTTGTATTTGTTTGATTTCTATGGGTCAATTGCACCACCAGGTAGAAATAACAAGGAAAGCTGCTATAAGAGTTTGTTTTTTATGATCTATAGTACTCTGGGAGCTTAAATAGATTTGGAAATTGTTCAAATAAGGTTAATATTTGGGATTCAGGGATATGAATTAGACTTTTCTGAGAGATAGCATTTCACATGGAAACAGAAGTAAACTCAGCACAAATGCATCGGAAACATTAAATTTTAAAAGGGCATAAAATAGAAGGAATTCAGAAATAGTTCTCAAAGAGGTAGCAGAATAATGAGACAGTGGAGTCTGCAGTGATGAAAGTGAAAACACTGTCCCCGCTTTCACTGTACAAATGGAGGGAGGGGGTACTAATCTAATCTGGAGCAAGGAGGGTGGTCAGATGAGATTCGCAGAGAAAGGTACCATCTAGAGTGAGATTGCAATGAGGAAAGGAAGGTGAAGCATAATGTTCCAATTAGAGGGAACACCATGTAAGAAGACACAGGATGAACATGTTCATGTCAATCCACTGGGACTGATCACAGCCCCATTGCACGGAGTCCACATATCACTGAGTGTAAACCACATACGAGGAGGTAGGAAAGAAATAGGCAGGGGCAAGGATAAGGAAGACATTCACTGGAGTAAAGCTGAGGCTTTCCTTCCTGGAAAATCAGAAGCCACCTCAGCTATAGGTACAGAAACATTCTGCCTTGCCCTTACTCCTGCCTTAATTATGGCAAGAATTTTGAAACAAAGTTAGAAATAACTTGAATTATTGATGACATCTTTGGGTTGCTGAACTAGCACACATAACTGCCTATATCCAGACTCCATATTTATGGGGAAAATTCTTTTACGTTTAAATTATTTATTTATTAGCTAATAGTTTAATAAACAAAGTTACTTGTTTACTTGAAGCTAAAGCCATCCTTGACCAATGTAGGGATGCTGATAACAGTTTTCTCAGAGAAAAAGTCCATGACTGAAATTTTGTTATGAATATCAGTGATTTTGGAGTATTTAACCTGATGCTCAGGGTCCTAAGAAAGTAGTTTATGGACCCTCTCAGAATTAAAGGGGGTACAAAATGAACTGAAAAGTGCGTGGAATGCCCACATTCCCCCCAATTTAAAGAGTGGCCTGACTGCTTTTTTAAAATTTATTGATTTGAGAGAGAGAGAAAGAGGAATATCAATTTGTTAGTCCATTTATCTGTGCATTCATTGATTGGTTCCTGTATGTCAGTCTCTGAGCAGGGATCAAACCTGCAACCTTGCCATATCAGGACAATGCTCTAACCAACCGAACTGCCTGGCCTGGGCCCAACCTTACTGCTTTTAAGTGTTGAACGTTCCAATAAGAACAATGTTCTGCCTCTATGATATTTGAAAATGACTAATATGAATCATAGCCTTCAGAGTTAAATAAATAGCTATTTAAAATATTAACCATACTGATTTTTCTTAAAGTTTATTTTATATTTCCCTGTCAGAAACTTCTACTTAGATTAAAAGGTTAGATGACAGCAGTAATTTGATCTAATTAGATAATATTATTTGGGTGTTTATGAAATTCAGCCGTAGTAAGCTAAGGAAGTTTTGCTAACTCTCCAGAGGAGCATTATTGAAATTTTTAAAAATATTGATATTTAAAAAAATGTAAAACTTTGTTTGCTCTTTATGGCTTAGTTAGAGTTTTGCAAATTACTTTCTTGGTAGACAATGACTTGTAAATTAAAATTAACACCTGATAAATAAAATAGTGATAAGCATGAAAGAGATTTATAACAAATGGTACATCTTTCAAAATATTTTGCTAGTATTACAAATAAATTATTTTCATAAACAGCAATTTTTGTGAACATATACAAATTTCAGATTCAGTGTTAATTATTACCACCTTTTGGGGGACAACACTGACTCTCAATGCCTTATTTTAAAAATAATATAAGCTTAGAGATGATCCAAATTTATTCTTTCTACATCTAAGTTCATTGCAAGTATTCAGATAAAAGTGAATATAAAATACAATGTAAAAATTATTTTAGTTTTAGGTTCACACAAAATTGAGCAGAAAATAGTTTCCACATACACCTCTGCCTCACACATGTACCTTCAAAATCTCTCACGGTAGTGGTACACTTGTTACAATTGATGAACCAACATTGACACAGCATCATCACCCCAAGTCCATAGTCTCATCAGAGTTCACTTTGGGGGTTGTACAGTTTATGGGTTTTGATGAAGGGGCTCAGAAAATGGCTGAAATTAGATTTTGTCTGTAAGAACTTCCTTTTGTGGTCACTTCATATAAATGGTATTATACAATTTATGGCCTTTTGTGTCTATCCTTTTCCGGCTTAGCATAATGTTGTCAAGGTATATAAATGTTGTAGAATTTATCTATGACTTTATTCCTTTTGTGGATAATATTCCATTGTATGTGTATATCACATGTCATTTGCTCACTTATTAATTGATGGGCATTTGTGGGTTTTTTTTCACCTTTTAGCTGTAATGAATATTGATGCTGTGAGTTTTCGGTCCTTTTGTTTATATAACTGGGAGGGTAATTGCTGGGTTATATATATTCAATGTTTAACTGTTTTAGGAACTGACAGTCTGTCAAGAAGTTGCAAAATGCTACATGTGCATAACTTCTCTACATTCTCACCAACACTTGGTGGTGTCCATCTTTTTAAAGTCATTATATGGCCACCATAAGTGTGAAGTAATATCTCATTATGATTTTTATTTCATTTCCCTAATGACAAATTATGTTAAGCATCTTTTAATGTGATTATTGGATATTTGAGAATTTTCTATTCAAATATTTTCCCCATTTTTGAATTGTGCTATATATCTTCTTACATTGAGCTGCAAGAGCTCTTTATATATTTTGGATGCAAGTCCCTTAATATGATTCGTAAATTTCTCTTCTGTAAGTTGTCATTTAACTTTCTGAATGTTTTTTAATTCACAAAAGATTTTGTCTAACTTTTTAAAGAGTTTATTTATTTATTTTTAGAGAGGGGAAGGGAGGAAAAAAGAGAGGGAGAGAAACATCAATGTGTGGCTGCCTGTCAGACTGACTCCCCCATACTGGACACCTGGCTGGCAACCAGGGCATGTGCCCTGGCTGGCAATAGAACCAGCAGACCTTTGGTTTGCAGGCCAGCACTCTACACCAGCCAGAGCTAAATCACAAAAGCTTTTAATTTTATGAAGTCAATTATCTCATTATCTACTTATTTTATTATTTTTTAGTTTTACTTTTTTCAGAATGTTACATAGTTGGAATCATATAGTATGTAGGCCATTCAAATTGACTTCTTTCATTTAGTAATAAGCATGGAAGTTTCCTCCATGTCTTTTCACAAGTCTTAGTAATTAATTTCTTTTTAGTTCTGAAATATATTGCACTATCTGAATGTACCACAGTTTAGTTACCCATTCACTTACTGGAATATATCTTGGTTGCTTCCAAGTTTGGGCAATTATGAACAAACCTGCTGGAAACATCACGTACAGGTTTTTGTGTGAGCATATATTTTTACCTCCTTTGAATGAATATCTGAAGTGCACTTTCTGAATTTCATGGTAAAAGTATGGTAAGTTTTGTAAGAAACAGAAAAAAAATGTCTTCCAAAGTATGCCATTTTGCATTCCCATCAGAAATAAATGTTGTTCCACATTTTTGCAAGCATTTGCTTTTCTCAGGATTCTAGATTTTGGCCATTCTAATAGGCATGTAGTGGTATCAAATTTTTGTTTTAATTAACATTTCCTTAAAGACATGCGATATAGAACATCTTTTCATATGTGTATTTATCATCTGTATATTTTCTTTTCTAAAATATCTTTTTAAATTTTTGGTCCTTTTAATTTATTAAATTTATTGGGGTGGCATTGGTTAATAAAATTATGCAGGTTTCAAGTAAACACTTCTATGATACATCATCTGTGTATTGCATTGAGTGTTAACCACCCAAAGTCAAATCTTCTGTCAACATGTATTTGATCCCCTTTACCCTTTACCACCTCCTCACCTGCCAATAACACCATACTGTTGTGACTATACATTTTTGTTTGATTGTTTTCCTTGTTTATTAACTTGTTGCTTTTGGTTTTATATCCCATATGTGCCTGAAACTATATGTTTCTTGGCTTTTTCTATCTGGCTTATTTCTCTTAGCATGATATTCTCAAGATCCATCCATGTTGTCACAAATGGCAATATTTTATCTTTTCTTATGCTGAATAGTGTTCCATTGCATAAATGTACCACATCTTCTTTATCCAATCATCTATCAAAGAATACTTTGGTTGTTTCATCTCTTGGCCACCATGAATGATGCTGTGGTGGGTTGTTTACCTTATTGTTTACCTTAAGGTTGTTTAACTTATTGTTGATAAGGGTTCTTTGTATATTTGGTGTAATAGTAGTACTTTATCAGTTGTGTCTTTTGTAAATATTTTCTCCCAGTCATCAGTTTGTTTTTGAATTCCTTTGATGTTGTCTTTCACAAAGCAGAAGCTTTTTTTAAAAAAAAATTACTTATTTATTTTTAGACAGGGAAGAAGGGAAGGAGAGAAAGAGAGAGAAACACCAATGTGTGGTTTCATCTTGTGTGCCTGCTACTGGGGACCTGGCCAACAACCCAGGCATATGCCCTGACTGGGAATAGAAATGGTGACCCTTTAGTTCACAGGCCAGCCCTCAATCTACTTAGCCACACTAGGCAGGACAACAAGTTTTTTAAATTATTATTCTAATAAAGTCCACCTTCAAATAATATTAATACTGAGAGCATGTGATCTGTGTTTTTTTCATTTTGTTTTGTTTTGTTCTTTCTCATCAGGTGGCTTCTTATAATGTCTGCTTTTGGTACTTGGTAATGGGGGTCTCATAGAATTAGTTAAGAAGTATGCTCCCTGCTTCTATTCTCTGAAAGAGACTGTAAAAAAACTGGCATAATTTCTTCCTTAAATGTTTGGTAGACTCCACCAGTGAAACCATTTAGACCTGATGCTTTCTGTTTTAGAAGGTTATTAATTATTGTTTCAATTTCTATATAAGTATGTGTCTATTCAGATTGTTTATTTCTTCTTATGTGAGTTCTGCCAGATTGTGTTTTTCAAGAATTGTTCCATTTTATCTAGGTTATCAAATTTGTGGGCATAGAGCTGTTCATAGCATTCTTTTATTAATCCTTTAATTTAGGTGGGATCTGTAGTGATGTCTCCTTTTTTATTTGTGTTTTTTTTTTCTGACTTAGTCTATAGGCTTATTGATTTTATTGATCTTTCTAAAGAGCCAGCTTTTGGTTTCATTGATTTTCTGTTAATATCCTATTCTCAATTTCATTGATTTCTGCTCCAATTCTTCTTTTCTTCTGCTTTGGATTTAATTTGTTCTTTTTTCCTTGTTTCCTAAGGTGAAAATTTAGATAATTAATTTTAGTTAAATCTTTATTCTATTTTTTATTTCTATTTTTATTTTTTTGTTGTCAGATGATTCTTCTTTATTTTTGTTAAATTTATTTTATTGATTATCCTATTACAGTTGTCCCATTTTTTTCTCCCTTTTACTCCCTTCTGACCTGTACCCCACCACCCACCAGCATTCCCACACCCTTCTTAGTTTGTATGCATGGGTCATACATATATGTTCTTTGGCTTCTCTATTTCCTATACTGTTCTTAATCTCCCTGTGTCTATTTTGTAAAAAGGTACAGGGAATAAGAAGCATAAATGGTAGGTACAAAATGATCCTTAATTGAAATATGTTCCTTTGCAGTTCTTAACCAGCTGGGTATTCCACTGCACCACTGCTGATGTCATCTATGATGTCATGAGGTTGGCTGCCATCAACACTGCAACCCAAGGTCTTTTGAATGATTCCAGAGTGTTCTCCAGCTAAAGATCAGGGCTGTACCTGTCAGGCAATGTTGATAATCTCATCAAAAGTGAAATTCTACTGTGCTGAATATTTTTTTGCTTCTTTATGTCTAGCAGTGGTTCTTTGAGAGCTTTGATGAATAGGGCAGAAGCGGAAGGTACTATGTCAATAGGGCCTGTTGGTTCTGAATGGTCAGTTTCAGTATGATTCTCAGATCCTTCCACACTGGTTGCTTTGGCGATGTCATCACCCACTTTTTATGGAGACAGATCCAGGGGTCTGATTGTGGGCACCAGGGCAACCATGGCACTAACTTTCCTGCTGGTGCACATGAGGTATACAACCTTGTTCTCCTTTGGGTGGAAGTTCCTTGGCATAGTGGAGGTGGCTGGTGTCAGATGAATCCAGATTCGTGGAGACCCTAGAACGTTGCATCTTCATCTTTTGTGAGCTGAAAGCTGAAAAAAGTTTATTCTTTTCTAAACATAACATTCAGTATTATAAATTTTCCTCTAAGTATTCCTTTAGCTGCAGCCCACAGATTTTGATAAATTGTGTTTTCATTTTCATTTAGTTCAAAATAGTTTTAATTTTTCTTGAGATTTTTGTTTTTGTGATTCACATGTTATTTATAAGTGTGCTGTTCAATACCCAAATATTTCCAGGATTTTCAGTTAGCTTGCTGTGTTGATTTTTAGTTTAATTCCATCATAGTCTGAGGGAAGATGACGCATGATTTCTGCTCTTTTAAATTTGTTAGCATATGTTTTATTTCCCAGACAGTGGTCTATATTGTTGAATGGCTCATGTGAGTTTAAAAAAAAAGTATATTCTTCTACTGTTAGATAGTCTACAGATATCCATAACATCCAGTTGACTAAAGATGTTGTTAAGTCTAACTATGGTCTGACTGATGTGATGCCTGCTACATATGTCCATTTGTGAGAATTTGAAGGTTCCAACTATGATAATGGATTCATCTGTTTCACCTTGCAGTTCCATTAATTTTTGGCTTACATAGTTTGGCACTGTTGTTAGGTGCATACACATAAACATTGTTACATCTTCTTAGAAAATTTACCTCTTTATTATTATGTAATGCATTTCTTTACCCCTGATAACTTTCCATACTTTGAAGTCTGCTTTGTCTGAAATTAATATAGCTATTCCTGCTTTCTTTTAATTAGTGTTAGCATAGTATATTTTCTACATGCATTTACTTTTAATCTATATGCATCTTTATATTTAAAGTAATTTTCTTGTAGACATGTTGGATCATGTTTCTTTGATCACTTCTGACAATTTGTGTTTTAATTGCTACATATAAACCATTGATATTCAAAGGATTGTTAATATAGTTGGAATAATAGCCACCATATGAATTATTATGTTCTATTAGTATCCCTTGTTCTGTGTTCCTATTTTTGTTTTTCGCTCTTTACTTTTTTGTGGTTTTACTTTTTTTATCATTACCCAATGACATTTTTTAATTGCTTTTAGAGAAAGAGGAAAGGAAAGAGAGAGACAGACAGACAGACATTGATGTGAGACAGAAAAATCAATTGGTTGCCTTCTCATATATGTCCAACTGGGGTTCGAACCTGCAACCTGGGTATGTGCCTTGGCTGGGAATCAAACTCTCAACATTTAGGTCTATGGGAGGATGTTCCAACCAACTGAGCCATAGCAGCCGAAGCTCACTGTAACAATAAAGTAATCCTAATTCCTGTTCCACTTCTTGTATTATTGCTGTCATTCATTTCATTTATATATAAGCACACAAGTATAGATATGAGATATATACATAGCATGTATAATCAAATACATTATTATTATTTTGAACAAACTATCACTTAAAAATAAAATATATAAATATTCTCATTTTGCATTAATTTTTTCCTTCTTCTGTACTCTTCCTTTACATAGGAAGATCCAAGCATCCAATCTATATTATTGTCTTTATCTCTAAAAATTGTTTTTAATATTTCTTGTAAGGCAGGTCTACTGGCAACAAATTCAGTTTTTGTTTGAGAAATTATTTATCACCTTTAAAGAATAATTTTACAGCCTACAGATTTCTAGGTTGGTGGGGTTTTTTTTCCCCTCAACACCTTTAAATATTTTATTCTACTAATTCTTGCTTGAATTACAAGCAAGACTGCATCTCAGAAGTTGGATGCAATTTTTATGTTTGTTACTTTATATGTTAGGTATTTTCTTTATATTTGATTTTTTTTTTTACTTTGAAAGTGATATGCGTAGGTGTTTGTTGTTGTTTTTGTTTATTGAACTTTATCCTGCTAGGTGTTCTCTGAGGCTTCTTTTTTGGTGAGTTTTAAAAATATGCTTTAACCTAAATTAACTAGCAATCCTGGGAAGGAAAATATCAAACCTATTTAAATATGAAAATCTTGAGGCTTACAGAGAGTAAATGATTTGTGACTTATCAAAGTTTACATAACTGGTAGAGGGAAGCACGCTGAGGTGATACCTGAGGTTGTCTGGTTCTGACATCGTAGGGAAGATGCTGAATTTGGACATGGGCACAATGACCAGGTTGTCTGTTTTCTTCTACATTGTTCAAATGGACTCCCTTTTACACTGAAGTCCCCAGACTGTTTTCTTGTCCAAAACCCCATAATGGTACCTGGGGAGAAATTTATTAAAACCCTGTACTCAACTCCTGGTCAACAGTTGGCATTTGAAATATATTTAGTGAATGAATAAGTACATGAATGAAAACAGGGACTTCTACTCTTATTCTTTTACATTTTTACGTATTGACCTCACTCCAAATCTCTGCCCATTATTCCCTACATGACCCTGATTCAAAGTGCTACAGCTAACCTAAATTATTTTGTTTTGCTCATACAGAATATTCCAAATGCTCTATCATGCACTTCTTCTTATTCCCAGCTCACACCAAATGATATTTTTATGTCAGTCTATAAACACTAGAGAGTGAGCACCTTAAAAACAAGCATTATTATTATCATTATCATTATTATCAAAATTATATGAAAGGGTTTGGAATATACAGCTGCTCAATAATTCTTTTCAATTGTTGAAAATTAAGAACACTTGTTTAAAGTACTGCTTTATTTCACAAAGTTAATAGTTACTGTACTTGTTTCATATAAAAATAAGTGAATATATAAAATTTGTCTTCATTTGGCCTGCTGTAACAAAATACCATAGACCGAGTGGCTTATAAACAACATGCATTTGTTTCTCACAGTTCTGGGTGCAGAAGTCCAAGATCAGGGTGCTGACAGACAGAGCTCCAGTGAGAGCCCTCTTTCCAGTTATAGTCTATTGACTTCTTATTGTATCTTCACCTGGCACAGAGTAGAGAAAAGAAACAAGCTTTCTTATGACTCTTATAAGGTCATGAATTCTATGATAAAGGCTCCACCCTTATGATCTCATCTAAATCTACCTCTCAAAGGCCTCACCTCTTAGTACAACTTCATTCATGGGTAAAGTTTCAACGTATGAATTTGAGGGGGACACAAACATTCAGTCCACAGCAAAATTAAATATATATTATATTATATTGTGTAATATTTTATATTGCATGTGTATATGATAGTAGAATATATCGTAATGATTTCATTTATATTAGCAACAATTCCAGTCTTCATCTCTACACAGTATTGCAATTAATGGTGAGCCAGAATAAAGGCATAAAAATATCAAAATAATTTAGACAAATATACTCTGAAAAGTACCAATATATTGTTTTTACTAAAAGTTTTCAAATTTAATTAGACATTTTAAACTTTTATTTAGCTGCTTATATTTGAAAGCACTTCATCATTAACCACTTCAAACGCTTAAAGTGTGATAATTAATTAGCTATTCTGCACAAAATGCCTTAGTAAATGAGCCTTGCTCTTTCTCGTCTACAAATTAAGAAATGCATCCCTAAGTGGGTTAAGTTCACAGGACACCTTAGCACCTGCCATTTTTTAAATGGCAGGAATGAATTTTAAAGTAGTTTTCTAATAGTTCCTTTATTACATACAAAGGGAAAATATTAATGCCCACAGATACAGGAGAAAGAGGTATAATATTCAACTTAACAATTATGTATTAAAGGCCTGGTTCTCTATCATATGATTCTGTTCAAATATAAACATGTCCATGTAATTTTACCCATTTTTACAGTTCTCTACATGCATAATTAAGGTTTTTTATGAAATTAGACATGTAAACTTGAGGACTTTGCCTTCCCCTATGTCTTCTCAGCATTTCTATATTGCTTCACAATTACCATGTCTGGGGGTGGACAGAGCAGTGTACCCAGTAGCTGCAATGATAATGAACAGCTAACTTGTATAATACAGGTCCTTTGGCTAAAGGTTTTAGCAGCAAACTGCAGTTAAGTATGTGAACTAAAAATTCATGGCTGACTTGTACCCATTCGTGTGTTTCTCCTTTTGTCAGAATGATTACATACACTGCCCTCTCCTCATATCCATCTCCACTTCTCTTTGTACAAACAGATATAATTACTATGTCTTTTAACAACAACAACAAAAAGTTTCAGGTGACATAATATGAACTTTCTACTCTTCAACTTGAAGTTTCTATCATTTGTCCTTCTAATTCATGCACAGCCATGTTCTGGCCTGTTGGGTCCATTTTTGCCTCTTCTCTAGATAGAGAGAAAAAAAAAAAAGATTTGTTTGCATTGTCAGTACAAGCCACAAAATGTCCTCTGATAAGAAATAATGATTCTAATCCACCAGTCAAGAATATGGAATGGGCTCTGGGGGATATGGTTCAATTAGTTAGACCTTCATTTTGTAAACAGAAAGGTCACAGTTTCAATTCCTAGTCAGAGCACATGCTTAGGTTGTGGGTTCCATCCGTGGTTGAGGCACATGAGAGAGGCAACCAATTGATGTTTCTCTTTCACATCAATATTTCTTTCACTCTCCCTCTCCCTCCCTTCTCCTCTCTCTAACATCAATAAGCATATCCTCAGATGAGGTTTTCAAAAAATGTGGACTGGAACAGAAAAAAAAAACATTTTTTTCCTATAGATATTTAGTGTGTCACTGAAGACAAAGTTCCGATAATTTCTTGGCTCACAATAACATACAATGATATTACAGCTTAGCTGGTCCCTTTGTTCATGATTTTGCCCAGGTAGGACAGATTTATGGCTGAGGTCCGAATTATAAATTACAGTCTGCCATGGTTAATCTGATAAGTGTTCCACAGAGTTGGCATACTCTCTTGCGTGCATATTATGTGCTTGTAAAGAGGAGAAATATTCTTCATCATGTATGTATTTGTACCGTCAAAGTCATGACTATATTCAAAGGCCCAACTGAGAATATTTCTAAAATGCAATAATGTGTAAAAATTGCTTTAAAATCTTATATTTAGAAGGTACAGTTTAGATAAATTATCCTTTTCATAGGATGCATACTGTTGAAAACAAATGCTAATTGACCAGCAAAAATCTGGGCATGACCAGACTCAAAAATGAAACAAACTGATAAGTTCGCTTGCCAGCCGTGTTGCAGTTCTGACTAGCAGATGATCGTTTGGCACCCCAGAACATGGGGATGATTGACTCTACACGACCGACATTTCACAGATCCTGGGCTGGTGCAGGTAGAGGTGGATAATTACTTCAGCTACCCTAAGGGAAAAGAGGGAGCAGGTGTTAAGCTGCCAGCAAAGCTCTAGTTTGAACTCATTTTAAATAAAAATGTAGCTAGTGGTAGGAGCCAAGAAATTTGGGTCAGTTGAGATTTTTGCCATCTCAATTTGGGGGATTATAATTGAGTTTTTGCTTCTCTGACCTGATTCTTCCCAAAGCCTTTCCCATATTGGTAACTTTAAAATTTAACTTTTCCCTAAGTTCTTTGTGTTTTTGTACAGTCACTGAGTATAGAACTCTCACGCTGTTTCAGTAACAACTGACAGATTCATCTTTTGAGAGATTTATTGCATCAGCTTGCCTGACAGAAAAGCTGATCAAAAGGATAGATTTGTCTGCTTGTTTCATGGAGCCTTTTATTCTCTGTTATAGCTGTAGAACTGGAGGAGGGAAGGCAGAGCGAGTCAGCGACTACAAAGGGAACTAATTATTTTTTAAAAGATCAAATTAAAATACTAGAAAAAGAATCTAAACAGCACAATGTGATCTCTTTTTCTTCTCTAGAAAGGAAAAAATGAGTAGGAAACATTAATAGTCAAATATTAAATGTGCCCGATCCTGATCTATTACTCAGAATGACCTACTGCTTCTCAATATCTCATTAGCCTTCTTGTTGTGCACATACTTACCGATATGCTTGCACATTGAACGTTCTTGTAAAAATGTCTCATTTTTCAAGGACATTTCTTGCTGAGGCTTGTCTTCTTAAAGGTCAAAGTCAGTGTGGAAGGTGTTTGTTTATTTCTTAAATTTCCTCTTTAGCTGTTCTTGATGGGGAAAATGCTGCTGTGTTAAAAATATTATCTTTTTCTGTTTTTCTAACTAGATACTCTTTCTAATGACACAGCAACATCAATATGTGCATATTTCCTTTTGTAAGCTATTGTACTTATTTATTGTAGGGGGCTATGGCAGCATCTAGAACTGTTTGCCCTATATTAACTGGATTTGCTTTGCAAAGTTCCTTTGTGTTTCAACAGATGTTAATTTTCTCACTTCAATTCAGGGGTTAGGTTTTTAATTCTTGCAACTACCTTATAACTGTTTCTTTTTGTGTGCACTAGTTTACCTTTTCAATGTGCATTGGCTAGGGAAAAGAGATAACTGTCTTTGTAGAATTAGGTGCATCATTCTTTTTATATATCTCATCTAAGAATTAACCACAAAAACTTTCGTCCATTATTTTATTGCTGACAGGGAATTTTTTGTTTCATTTTGGATTTAAGTCATATCCCAGATAGTCAATATTGGGGAATATCAACACTTTAAAAAATAAGATAATTTTAATTTTGTATTTTCACTGCATTTCATTTTCATTTAAATATATTTTATTTGATATAATTCTCTGCTTGAACTTTTTCTTATTCTTGATTTAAAATTAATGTTTTATCTACTTTTATAAATAATATAAATAAATCTGAGCCTTTAAAGGCTCAGATGATGGTTAGCATGTTTTAGCAAATATTTATAAATTAAAGTATGTACATTGTGTTATTTTACATAAATAAAAACAAATCTTCTCTTTGCCAACATAAGAGAAGATTCATATAGTAAGAAAAAATAAAACTAAAGAGGTGCTAGGAAGTTCAAATATATGAACCTTCCAATATTATGTATTGTTAATATAGTGACATGTGCATTTTCTTGGGATATATTTAAGAATTTAACAGAGAATGTTTTCAGAAATTTTGTTGTTTCATAATAACTTGACTGTAAGTATTTGGGTGACATAGATGTTAATTTTAAGTCTCGCCTCCACTACTTATAAACCGTGTAATCTTGAGAACTTTAATTGATTCTCTGAGGGTCCATTTCTTCCTCTTGAAATGGTTTTAACATTGACAGCCATACCTATTGTGCTTTGCTCTATTGCACTTGACACATATCCTGCCTTTTAGCAATTAAGAGCATGGCAGTTCTTCATCAAACAAGTTCATGGCCACTACTTTCCACCAGCATCTGCTCACTTCATGTCTCTATGTCACATTTTGCTAATTCCTTTTATAAAAAATTATATATGTATTTTTTAAATTTTTAATTATTAATTTGTAAAATTGTATTTATTTACTTATTTTTGGCAGAGAGAGAGGATGAGGAAGAGAGAGAAACATCTATTTGTTTTTGCACTCATTGATGCATTCATTGCTTGATTCTTGTACGTGCCCTGACTGGGGATTGAACCCACAAACTTGGTGTATAGGGACAATACTCAAACGAACTGAGTTCCCCAGCCAGAGAACATTTTGGTAATTCCTGCAATGTTTTAAACTGTCTGTTATTAGTATATTTGTTATGGTGATGTGTGATCAGTGATTTTTGATGTTACTGTTGTAATTGTTCTGAGGTGCCATGAACCATGCCCATATGACAGTGAACTTAATTGATAAATATGTGTTCTGAGTGGTCCACTGACTGGCTGTTTCCCTGTCTCTCTTCCTCACTTTGAGCCTCCCTGTTCCCTGAGACATAGCAATATTAAAATTATGCCTTTTAATAACCCTACAATGGCCACTAAATGTTCAAGTGAAAGGAAGTGTTGCATATCTGTCCCTTTAAATCTAAAGCTAAAAATGGTTAATTCTTGTGAGGAAGGCATGTCAAAAGCCAAGGCAGGCCAAAAGCTAGGCCTCTTGTGCCAAACAGCCACATTGTGAACCCAAAGAAATGTTCTTGAAGAAAATTAAAAGTGCTACTGCAGAGAACACATAAATGATAAGAAAGCAAAATGGCCGCATTGCAGATATGGAGATAGTTTTAGTAGTCTGGATAGGAGATTCAACCTGCCGAACATTCCCTCAAGCCAAATTCTAATCTAAAGCAAAGCCCTAATTCTCTTTAATTCTATGAATGCTCAGAGAGGTGAGCACGCTATAGAATAAAAATCTGAAGCTAGCAGATGGACGTTCATGAAACTTATGGAAAGAAGCCATCTTCATAACATGAAAGTACAAGGTGAAGCAGCAAGTGATGATATAGAAGTTGCTACATATTATTCAGATGTATCTAAGATAATTAAAGGTGACTAAACAACAAATTGTCAATGTTGATGAGACAGCCTTACATTGGAAGAAGATCCAATTGAAGAGTTTCATAGCTAGAGAGCAGAAGTCAATGTCTAGCTTCAAAGGACAAGCTGATGTATCTGTTGACTTGAACTGGAAGCCCCTAAGAATTATATTAAGTCTACTCTGCCTGTGTTCTGTAAATGGAATAGCAAAGCCTGGATAACAGCAGATCTCTTTAAATGCATCTATTATTTAGAAAAAAAGATTCACTTCAGAATATTAATGCTCATTAACAATGCACCTGGTCATCTAAGAGCTCTGATGGATATGTACAATGAATTCAATGTTGTTTTCATGCCTGCTCACACAACATCCATTCTGCAGCCCATGGTCAAGGAGTAATTTTGACTTTAAATTTTTATTGTTACAGAACAGCAAGTGGGGTCCTGCTGCCTGCTGCCACCCTCTAGGCAAAATTCCGGAGGCAAAGTGTTGATGATAAGCCAAAGGAGTCATTATTCAAAAGCCACACAATTTTGGAATAACAGCTTCCCACATGTATTAGTCACTTAGGACTATCAAGCCTATATAATCTTTAACTCTTTAGTTTCAGCTTTGATCATTTAAACCTATCAATTAAGTCTAAACTCTTTAACACCTGAGTTCTCTTATCATTCCTCTCCCCCGTTAGTCTTTAATTGTCTTATTTCTATAGGGTTAGTTTACAAACTAAAACACTAAAAGATACAACAGTTACACTATTTTGGAAGAATGGCAGACTTCCACCTCATAGCTAATCCCCTCTAGAAGACTCAGAGAAAACCCTGGCACCCTCTGCCAGGCCATCCTGATCCTAGGTGCTCCCCTGACTTTCTTCCCATCCAAAATACTGTCCATTGGGAAATGCGGGCAGCTGTAGCATGATCATCCAGGTGTCCTCCAGAAAGAGAACAAGAGAGCAAGAAAGCCCAAGAGGCCTTTTATTTTAAATCTTGTGTCCCATAATTCCATACACTCTAGAGGCATTCAGCTTCTCAGCAATCCCATCCTAGACTGTTTACCATTGCCTCAAGCAAACTCTTCCCATGGGCACTCCCTTCTCTCTCCAGTGATCTGATCAGATCTTTCTGTGTCATTATTATTTAAGAAATATATTTTGTAAGGCTGTAGCTGCCACAGACAATGAGTCCTCTGATGGATCTGGGTAAACTAAAAACTTTCTGGAAAGAAAAGTTTCATCATTCCAGATGCCATTAAGGACATTTGTGATTTATGGGAAGAAATAAAAAACAAAAAAACATTAGCAAGAGTTAGGAAGAAGTTTATTTCAACCCATATGGATGAGTTGAGGGTTAAAGACTTCAGTGGAGAAAGCAACTGCAGAATTACAAGTGGAGCCTAAAGATGTAACTGAATTGCTTCAATCTCATGACAAAATTTTGATGGGTGTGCAGTTGCTTCTTCTGAACGAGCAAATAAAGAGTTTCTTTAGATGAACTCTATTTCTGGTGAAGATTCTGTGAAGATTGTTGAAATGACAACAAAGGATTTAGAATATTACCTAAACTTGATAAAGCAGCAGAGTTAGAGGATTAACTCCAATTTTGAAAGAATTTTTATAGGTTAAATGCTATCAAACAGCATCACACACTACAGAAAAATTGGTTGTAAAAGGAAGAGTCAATGGATGTGACACACTTTATTGTTGCTTTAAGAAATTGTTGCAGCGACCCCAGCCTTCAGTAGCCACACCCTGATGAGACAGCAGCTGAACACTGAAGAAACCAGCTAAAATATTTTGACTCCTTTGAAGGCTCAGATGATGGTTAGCATGTTTTAGCAATCAAATATTTATAAATTAAAGTATGTACATTGTGTTATTTTACATAATGTTATTGCACAGTCAATAGACTACAGTATAGTGTAAACATAACTTTTATATTCATTAGGAAAGCAAAATATGTACATGACTCACTTTATTACAGTGGTCTGGAACCAAATAGCAGTATCACAGAGGCATGCTGGTATTGCAGAGGAAGAGATGTGTGCAAATACTTACCAACATACCGAGTAAATGGTAGATAATTGATGAATTATATTTTTATTATTTGTCTGTTTTAGGTTTTCTCTACAATTATTTAAATCTTGTTTATATATTTTATTCTTAATGGATTTAGAAAAATAGCGTAATATTTCATACAATAATCCTTTAACATCTATTGATCAAACCTGAGATCCTGGTGACTCCTCTTCAGCGGTGATTATCCTTCACTTTTAATTTTTATCATCAGTCTCTTTTTAGTATAGCCCTTAGGACATCACCAGCAAAATCAGGAGTACTTGTGGAATTTGGAGCCGCAGGGTACTTCTTAAGTATGTAATTTTGGGCTAGGCGTAAGAATTTATGTGCTCCTGTGATCTCACATGTGAATGATAATAACAAATACCTACCTTTAAAGGTGAAGATTAAATAATATACATGAAAGCTTGTAACACAAAGCCTCCCAAATGGGATGCATTCACTAAAGATACCTTTCCTCTTGCCATTCTGCATTTGGGGCTCTGAAGTAGGCACCACACAAAAGAGCCACTAGGCATTTCCTGTTCTAATGAATCTCTAACTTCTCTGATTTGTTGCAAGACTTCTGACACAAGATTTTGCAAGTTCTCCTGCCCCGCTCTCCGCAGTATTTTAACCTAATGCTTTAAACTTGCTCCAGTCAGTGGCCTCCCTCCACACTTGTGATTTCTACTCCGCTCCTGATTAAGCTGTTTTAGGTTAAACTATTTTTCTTGTTCAGTCCAGGATTATCATACTCAGTACAGACTAACTACTCACAACATTATTCAAGTGTGGTCAGCCCTGTAGATATGAGCATCTAGATCACATATTTTCTTTTTCAAATTCACTATCTACTTTCCTGGAGTCAGTACTCAGCTAGTCACTTTCAAATGGGCTAACCAGAATTCATTCACATAATTTTGATGAAAATAATGACCAGTTTAGAAATTGCCACATAAGACGTGGTGATAAGAACTGAAAATAGCCCTTTCTATCCAAAGAAACATTTGAAAGAGGACATAAATTATCTTTGCAGATATCTGATAGGCTGCCAAGATTTTCTCTTACTCTGATGCCAGAATATGGGATTAACTCACCTGAAGGAAAATGAAAGGGTTATAAGCTTAAAAAAAAAGCACGATGTGAATAAAATAGTAAAAATATAGGAAGGGACTATTTGTTACTAAAAATATGAAGCAGAATATGAACAACACTTCTTTCTATGTTCCCATCTCTATGACATGGGTGTAAGATTTGGAGAATGGAGAGAGACAATTAATACTAAGAACAGATTGTTAGGATAATTGGCAATTAAGTTGCATTCAGGGCCAACATCTTTTAATCCTAGTTGACTTTGTCAAGATAGAGCACAAAGAAAGAGACTTTTTCTAAGAAAATATCATATGGGCCCCATTTGTGATGCGGAGAGATTTAATAAACAACAGTCACATATAAACTCAACGCTGGACTACAAGAGGGTATGTATGAAACCCCTAAACAAAAATAGACAGTGATTGCAATCATTGTTTTTAGACCATGTTAACAAAAATTTCAGAACATCTATCTGAGAAATTAAAAGAGTTTATTCAGATACGATTTGTAAATCAGGGGACATAGATCTTGGCATGAATGGAAAACACATTCCCAGGTGGGGAAACAGGGCAGGGCTTTCAAAGGAGAATTTTACAAGGAACTGGTCAGTGAAGAGGTGGGTTGCTAGGGGAAACGTGATCACACACATACACCATTCAGTTTTTGATTGGTGGGAGCAACTGGACCTTCAGTGTTTAGCTGACTCAGTGGTCAGCCAGTGGTGTTATGAGGTATGAATAATGAACAATATATGATTAGTCCTAATTTTTGTCCAGGCTCACAACACAAAGACATCGTGGTCAAACAGCTCCAGTACAAAGAGTGTTATTTGCCAGCAGCACAAGGACAATGGCTTATCAAACAACACACACAGCACAGGGGCTGCCTGTGCTAGAGGCCGTGTGGGATCCCCAAGGAACAGCCATGCCTTGTAAGCAGCTTTAGAGTCCAAACTGCCAAATATCCAAATAGCAGACCGCAAATTATGATATTAAAGTCCTTGTAAGTCCTCAGTTGGAATAATAAAGGCTCACCCTTAGAAGCAAATTTTATATTCATTATGATTAAGTCTGTGTATATTCTACCAAATGAATTTTGATATTTAGCTATGATCTCCTACTGTGATT
>PVKM010018717.1:0-24821 GCA_004027735.1 Carollia perspicillata | reverse complement strand
AAAAAGGAGAAGAGATAAACCAAGCGAAGGGTGTTTTATGGGACTAAAGGAGGCTTGTTATAGATTCATAAGAATTAGGAAGGAGCTCTTGGAGAGGAAGAGCTGGAATATTCAGAGAGAAGTAGCTGACAGGAAGGGTCCTTTCTCCAGGAAGCAGGAGGGTTAGCTTTGGAAAGAGCTAGGGGATAGGAAGGAAGCTAAATCATTTAACCTTTCAAAGTAAGACTCAGGTTTGTTTGTTCTTTCCAACTAGTTGTCTTTATTTCCTTTAACTGTAGGATTTCTCAAAGCCTTAATTGGTTAGAAGTGATTTTCAATTCCAGTGATGAAAACTTATAGCATTTCACACACTTATTTGACAAGAGAATTTCTCTCTCTTTTCCCTTGTCAATGAGGTAATTCAAGGAAAATATTTTAAGAACCCTTGGCTTAATATAACTTTGCAAAATACTAGAAGGAAACTTTTTGCCATTATTTTAAAATCAGTTTCTCTGTTCTGAATATTATTTGTCTTGAAATAATTTTCATTCAGGTAACAAGCTTATCAATAATTTAAGACTTATGCAGTATAACATCTTATTTATAAACCCTATGCCAGATAGACAAACTTCAGTGTTTCTTCTCCTCAGTAAGGAAATTATAACTGAGCATTGGACTTTTTGCCTGCTAATACATTTTCTTCTCCTTGAATTTATACCAAACAGCATCTTTATCCATTATATTCTATCACAGTCTCATAAATATATTAATGAGTAAGTGAATTCCACAAGTAGCATACTTACTATATGTTGGAAATATAGGCAAGTATTTGTATAATTACTGATATACCATTAAGGACTCGGTTTCTATTCTATAAAATTACACCATGGCACTAAATTGAGGTCTTATAACCTATTTAAACATTTTAATAAATACTATAATTCCATTTAATCCTCTGTAGCTGTTTTTGTAGATTTGAGTAAAGTTTTCATGAATGATATGCTATTCATTTTTTTTAAAGAAAGAACTGACAAAACATTATATACTTCTTGGGACTACCAAAAGAATGTTTATATTTTAGAATTTTAGTTATGTGGGGAGGAAAGTATTTTTCAGTGTTACTTACATACTCCAACTTGGAATGCAGAACCTAAATCTAACCATGAGGAAACAACAGACAAATCCAAAACAAGGAACACTTTTTCTGAGGTACTGTTCTCTTCAAATATGTCAATGTCATAAAGGCAAAGAAAGTTCATGGAAATATTCCAGAAATAAAGAAAACTAAATTATTAAGAGAACTAAATACAACTGCTGATTCTAGACTTAATTCTCTACCAGAAGAGAAAATCCTTAATACATATGGTTAAGGATAATAGATGAAACTGAAATATTGATGGTAGATTAGAAAAAAAAACTATTGCATCAATGTTAAACTGACTAAAGATAAATTTTGTGGTTATCCGAAGTATCCCTATTCATAGGAAAAAGACAGTGATTTTTATTTTAGGTAAAAGGCCATTGTCAGGCCGTTATAACAAAATACAACAGACTGAGTGGCTTATAAACAATAAGTTTATTTCTCACATTTCTGGCGGCTGCAAGTCTAAGATTAAGGCACCAGCATAGTCACATTCCAGTGAGGACCTGTTTCCTGATTCACAGCCAAGCCTTCCCCCTGTGTCTTCATGTGGTGAAGGGGCTAAGAATCTCTTGGAGCCTCTTTCATAAAAGCACTAATCCCATTAGTGAGGGCCCCACCCTCATAACCTAACCAACTCCCAAAGTTTCCAGCTACTAATACCATCACCTTTAGGAGGTAGGATTTCAACACAAAAATTGTTTTCAAATAAAAATATAAAATATACATTGTTACATAAAAGAGTACTTAGAGTTCTATATTTAAACACTAGGCCCATTTGCATTAGAAGTTCCAGAGAATTCTATTGCAATAATACTGTGATGACTTGCCGAGGGAATCTTTCTTGGCATTTGAAACAATTGAGCCGATATTATTGTGTAAAAAGCAACATAACTAAGCATTTCATGGCAGGTATAAATTTGTAATGAGAAGTAACTCTGAAATGACCCCATATTTTCTGTGCAGGCATACATTTGTCTTTTAAAAACTAATTGCTAAAGAGATGAAAAGGAAAATTCTAATCAAATGAACAAGGGAAATTATAATTGTTGCTAAAGCAAAGAATTTATGAAGGAAATGGTCATGATGGGCATGAAATTTGCCTTTGATTCAGCCTTCTTAAATTGTGAGATACTTAGAAAGCAAAGCTGATAGAAAATCTTCATTTTTCTACTGCCAGAATGGTGTCTGAACAAGTTCCTTGAGTGTGAAAAAAGGCTGAATTAATAAGAGGTATGAAAATTACAGGGGAATCTGAATTAAGCTAATTTCCAGTTCTTTTAAATCTGACAACAGATAATTTTATGGTGCTGTGTATGTAAAATTGTTTTAATTCTTTTTCACCGCTTTGACAAAGAGCCATTAATAACATTTTCCTGTGCAAACTGGTACCCTGATTTTACAGTCCTAATCAAGTCCACTGGCTCGTTGTTTTTTTCAAGCCTGACGGACAATGCCATAATCTTCCTGAAGGTGATGCTGTGCTAAAGCGCCTCCCTAAAGGATGCGGGCAGGTGGAAAAAAGACGGGGCTGTGCCAATAGAGAAGCAGCAATCCGTGCGCAGTTTAAACGCATGAGGAGAGCACAATCTGTTCAAGAAGCAATGTGTACCACAGCTAATGGTATTGATAAGAAGCGAGGTCATAGGCGCCTTCTATGCAACACAAAGGTGTTGAAATTAAAATGACACAACTTTTGTTCTTATATTCTAAACTGGTAATAAGTGTATCGTTCACACAGTCATTATTCCATCACCTTTTATTTCCCATCCTCTCACCTTCTTTCTTCTTTTGTAAGCATTTCCTCCTCCCCTCTCTTTTCACTCATGAATTTGCTTTTTAACTGATGTAGGTATTTCCACTGCACGGAAATTACATTAACATAAACTGCTTTGTGTATTGGTCTCTAACTGACCTAAAAATATTAGCAACTTCCTGAAAGTTATGGTAATAAAGATTTTTTGTGCTGACCAGAAAAAAAAAAAAAGAACTGAAGGTCTAGCATAACATGTAAGCATTTTACTGGTCTTATCAGGAATAGGGATGAGAAGTGGATGTTGGAAACTATTTCCTTCATTGATGACTATTTTTTGGAGTTCATCTTACTCAAGGACAAGGTATAAGAAATGATTATTGAGATTGAATGTTTTTTTCTATCAGTTAGTGTGGCTCTTTCCAATAAGAGTCATTTTTAAATTGACTTTTCAAGGATCACAGACAACAACTTTTCTCTACCAAAATATGAAAAGGAAAGTACAAATTCTATTGTAAGTTCTTGGCAATCCCCCTTCTATTATTTCCATAGAGGGAGAAAGACTATAAGTTGGTCTGGTTATGATCAGTAACAGAGTCCGCTGAAGAAAAGCCAGCAGGACTTTAGAGCACAAAAAAAAATTGTAGTATTGGTAAGTTTTGATATAACTCACTAAGTCAATGCTGCAAATACAAATTACTATAACATTTAAGTGACAAAGTGGAATTCCCTAAACAAGCCCTCTCCTGAAAGAGGCCGGTGTGTTTTCAGTGAGCACTGTGGACATCTGGACCATAGAGACGATGTTTTATATGAGGTAAATGGAGCAAGAGTGAAAGGGAGAAATGCAAATGATTTTTAAATTTTGGAAACATACTTTAAGGCAGAATACTAACCAAATGGGCTGATCAAGAATAAGTGGTTGAGAAGTGATTTCTGTACAATCTTTAATTTATAAAAGAGTAAGAGATGAGAATGAGCAAACATTTTTGTTTGCTCAAAAAAAACAGTAAGGCTGTGGGAAGAGTGTCAGATTATATTATGACAGACTCCACACCAGATATCACAGGAAACACTACAAAGGAGGTTCTATGGATTCCTTTTCTTATTTTAGGAAGCAGTCAACTTTCTTGTTTAGAAGCAGAGAGGTAAACCAGCTAGCCCCTCAAGTTTCCTGGCATTATTCATGCCTTTTGATCATAGATTCTCAGAGCTGGTAGGGAGCCTTGGAGATCACCTACTTTATAAAGGACACTAGTTTAAACAATTGTCCAAAGTCATTCAGGTAATATGTAGAACTTCCACTCCACAACTATATTCTCACTACACAGGACTACCTCCTGAGCCTATTTATACCACATACATGGAAAGTTAAGCCTCACACCATTTCCAGATCCCACACCCCATGATGGCATTGAATAGCCTCTCCTTTAGCTCCATATGGCTGGACCCCTTAGAGGACAGATAGTAGGAGCTCCACCTAAGTGTTCAGTCCAGGTAAAACGAAAAGAAATTATGAGTTTTGCTGAGATGAAAGCTAGCCTGTCTCAAGCCCCCAGCCCACATGATTGTATTTCCTGAAGACACACTGCATCTCACTTTTGACAGAATGTCTTCCTGTTTGCCTTTGTAGGTTTCACAGCGGCAGCTTCCCTTGTGTCTTTGGCTTGGGCCTTGGCCTCCTACCAGAAGGCCCTCCGGGACTCTCGAGATGACAAGAAGCCCATCAGCTACATGGCTGTTGTCATCCAGTTCTGCTGGCACTTCTTCACTATTGCTGCCAGGGTCATCACCTTTGCCCTTTTTGCCTCAGTTTTCCAGCTGTACTTTGGGATCTTCATCGTCCTTCACTGGTGCATCATGACCTTCTGGATCGTCCACTGTGAGACAGAATTCTGTATCACCAAATGGGAAGAGATCGTGTTCGACATGGTGGTGGGGATCATTTACATCTTCAGCTGGTTCAACGTCAAGGAAGGCAGGACACGCTGCAGGCTCTTCATTTACTATTTTGTGATCCTTTTGGAAAATACAGCCTTGAGTGCCCTCTGGTACCTCTACAAGGCTCCCCAGATTGCAGATGCATTTGCCATCCCAGCGCTGTGTGTGGTGTTCAGCAGCTTTTTAACAGGCGTTGTTTTTATGCTGATGTATTATGCCTTCTTTCATCCCAATGGACCCAGATTCGGGCAGTCACCAAGTTGTGCTTGTGAGGACCCAGTCACTGCCTTCACTCTGCCTCCAGAAGTGGCCACAAGTACTCTGCGGTCCATCTCCAACAACCGCAGTGTTGTCAGTGACCGCGACCAGAAATTTGCAGAGCGGGATGGGTGTGTGCCTGTCTTTCAGGTGAGACCCACAGCTCCATCCACCCCATCATCTCGCCCACCACGGATTGAAGAATCTGTCATTAAAATTGACCTGTTTAGGAATAGGTACCCAGCATGGGAGAGACATGTTTTGGACCGAAGCCTCCGAAAGGCCATTTTAGCCTTTGAATGTTCCCCATCTCCTCCAAGGCTGCAGTACAAAGATGATGCTCTTACTCAGGAGCGGTTGGAGTATGAAACCACTTTGTAAAACAAAAAGACTTGGAGGAGCCACAACTGCCAGATAAAGGGGCGACGGCAGGGCTGTGGCAATGATGAAACTATTCTAGTGTAGGGAGATGAGCTCTCAGGCTCGTAGGCTGACTATCCTAGTGATTACTGTCTGACCCTCCACCAGCGGACTGCCCCCTGCTGGTCTTCTTTCAAAACAGCAGCCCTACAGTCTCCTCCACCCGGAGGGAATATGCCAGCTTGGTAGGGACTCCTTGTTGCTACCAACTTCCCCTGCACTGTCTTTCAGCGCATCCACCAGAGGGTCCTATGATTATGGAAAATGTTGCCTCTAATCAGTAGGGTGTTTTGATGAAATTAACTGATGTTTGCATAAAATATCTTTAGTTATACACACATACACACATGCACACACATATGCATACACTAACACATGCACACACCAGTCCTCTGTCAAAATAGCTTAGGTGATTTTCCTTGATGCAAAGCTCTGATTCTCACAGGAATATACAAACAAAGAGAGAGAGAATATATCCCTCAAGACTCCAGGAAAAAAAAGTAGCACTGCTTAGATAAGAATTCCTAAACCATTCTCATTTCAAAACCAATACCATGCGTGAAAAGCCTGTCCAGTGGACAGCAAACTCAAGTGTGTTTACATGTGTATTAGAATTGATGGCATGGTTTGTTTTCAACACATTTCAGGATTGGTTTTTTATTTTAAAATTTCAGTTGAGAACATCCTTTATGACAGAAATCCTATGCAGCACATGTATGGCTTTTGGCAAGACCAATGAGCTCAATAACTTAGATATGTAAATTAAATGGTAATCATGATTCAGTATTGAACTGCAAAAAAAAATAGTAAATACAGCAAGAGGAAGTGAGAAAAAAAAGGCAAAATGAGCATCTGATTTCTCGGCCAGTGCAACTCACATGGGAACATAAGAGCAGATCAGCGGGAGAAGATCATGCGGTAACTGGATGTTCGAGGTCACAGAATGCATGGCTCTGTGTGATCACTGGCAGGCTCAATTCCAGAACATGCCATGCCTCATCTTTCTAGTGCCAAACACCATCCAATCATGAGACTGACATGGATAACTGAGAATGAGTGGCATCAGCCCCACGAAGCAGAAGCTGGAATGAACAATCAAGTTCTCCACCGTGTGCAGACTCCCCCCTCACCACCAATTCAAGGTCAAAGTGATGTGTCTTTTAGAGGCTTTGGGACACTGTTTAGTAAGTATAAGCAGACAAATGCAGTGAATATGCTATGAGAAAACTCTTCTAGACTGATTGAGGGCTTATCACTAGGTCCAGCTAAGATTTGTATTTGAATCATTTGTAAAGTTGTACTCTTACAACAAGCTTCTGGTTTTAAATACCTCCGCACAGCAAGTAAACGTTCCCCGCTTTCTGTTTCCAGTGTCCTCGGTCATGGTGCTTTTTGTTGCATTAAAAGTGCCGGTCAAACTTTGATAGTATTTTTTTATAGTTGGTGCAGAGTGGAATAACTCATGGATTATTTCAATATTTTTGTAATAAAAAATATAGGGTATACATGTAGGCATCATCACTTTTTTTATAGACCTGGAATCATTTAAAATACTTTAAGCATCATAATTACTTGGGATGTCAGAAACTGGTCCACAAATTCCATCAGCCAGCCTCAGCAGATTGAGAACACTTGTCTCTTGCAAGATCACCCTACTTTGCTATGTCGGTGCCCCCAGGAACCTGGCCAGGGGTGCTATCAGAATATCAGGTGATGAGAGAATCAGCTTAACTAGAAAGGGCTTGTCAAGACTGGCCATTGTTTCCCAGGAAGTCAAAGATGTAAATGATTACTTTCATCTATCCATTATGACAAACCTGACCACAGTGGAAGATGTCTTAAATTTTCTTCCCTGGTTTTATATTAACCCAACTGACATATTAAATATTAGTCGAGTCTCTAAAAAAAGGGAAAAAGTCAGTTTACCTTAATTATCCAGTTGTTGGCACTGTCCAATTAACTTAAAATAGTCAAGTTCTAGAGCCACCACCTCTAATGGGTGTGTCATACAGAGACTGCTGTCCCCATGATGACATCCATAGGCAATGGCAGAGCACTCAACCTAGGACTTCTTTTGGTACAAAGCTCCAAAGTGATGTTTAAAAAATAGACAATTTTTATCCATAAATACACTTTCCTATTATGCCATGATTTGATCCTCCAAGCAAGATATTTTCACTAAAAAACAATAATCTTTTGTTTGGATGTGAAAAGATTACCCAGTCACCAGTAAAGACCCAGGAAGCTACTCCTCTTGTCAGCAATTGATGAAAACATTCTACCCCCATTATAGAAGGAAAAAATGATTATATTGACAAATTCTTCACTTTTGTGTAGAACCATGAGTTACTAGCTTTATTATTTCCAGGATGACCTTTAATGGATGATCTTTGGAAATTGAATTGCTCAGTTGAACTATACCTTTGATTTCATGAGCAAATAGCCAACAAGAATATAGTAGTGTCAATCAACACAAACACCGCAGGCCCCATCACTCTTCAATCATGGAAGTCCTAAATCATTTCTCAACTTCATCCCTCATTGAGCATGTTAAGAGTCAAAATAAGTGCTATGTGAATAATAAAAACTATGTGCTGTGCTTTGTCTTGGAGGTGAGAATACAGTCAGGAGGGTGTAAGAAGTTTGAATTTTTCAATGATTTCCCAAATACTATAAATACTCTGTTATCCAACATACTTGAAGGTTATGTTTCAGTTAGTCAAAATTCTTGTTAAGGAAATGACATCTCCTATATGTAATGAATTACAAGCTTCCTCGTGATTATAAGAACAACAACAAAAAACCCTTACTTCCAAGGTTAATCATAATTTACTCTTACTTCCATGACTTAGAAAGCACTGCCATCAGGCTGTGTGGTGGTGACAACTCAATAGTTTCTAGATACACAGATAACAGAGAGTTTAAAGTATTAGAATTTAAAGAGACATTGTCAATGTACAAAGGAACAAAGTTTGATGTTTGTATTAATATTTTAGTTCTTTGTAAGACTTCATTTTCAATCTGCCATTAAACCCTCCACAGGGAGGAACTGGGGAATCCAAAACATAGAAGCCATGGTTTGCATAAAAACTGGAAATGCTGTGAGTTCCAGCTTCCTGTGCATGAGTTTACTGGATTTCTTTAATCTTAGTACTCACTTTTTCCATAGGACCATGAAATCTCCTAAAAGAAAATATTATAAATTTCTTTCACTTTCAAATTAGCATTTCTAAATGAAACCATATTTAAGATTAAAGCACATATACACCTTAACCACACAGATTTCAAGCATTTGTGTGGAAGGAAAAAAATAATTTTTATGTAAGTCAAAGTTTGGTCCCCCCAAATGACTATGTCCTTTAAATTCTCTTCACACATTTACATTGTCCCACTTAACTATGTATTTTCTAGTTCAGTAATGTTGACTTTGCAGACACTCAGTTATTACTCATTTATAATAATGCTGTGAACTCAACAAATATACATTTCTACTGACATGAAAAGGATATGCAGTTCAAGTATTAGGGAAATATAAGATATAAAGGTAATCTGAAGATAAAAGTAGAGTGAAGTGGTTATGCTTAATTTCTAAATGCCCAATTTATTTTGATTTATGAATAAGTGAAATGATAGTACTGAGCATTTAAAAGTGAATGGGAAAAATTGAAATCTCAATGATGGTTTTTAAAAAATAATCATATACCCATGTATATGTTGTATATCACACACATGCACACCATAAAGTAACCGATGTAAAGGGTAAAGTATACGCTCCCCTTTTATGCATATAAATTGGTATGTTACTAACACATGAACGTTTAGATAAAAAAAAATTTTCCTCTTCATTTTTCAACATCAGCCCAAGCTTACAGTACCTGTCTATAAGACAGCAACACACCTGCGAACTTCCATTGGAAATACCTAGATACAATCTAACATTTTTAGCTTGAATGAGCTTCATCACTTCTTAAGGATCTGATGTTTCAAGCAGCTGAAAAGAATAGTTTTGAGTCATTTCAAAGTTCTTTCTGTGAACTGGTTAAATTGAGCAAAGAAAACCTCTGGTGCCCTTACGAGGGTTGTGTAAGGTTACACATTTGCCTTTAAATGTAACAAATGCCATTGAGTAGAAAGAAGCTCGAACATAAATTAGACAAGAATCCAGAGATACTTTTTTCTAATGAGCCATTTTCCAGACGAAATGTGTGCTCCCCTGCATATTCACACATCTTTGCCATTAGCCATTGCTGTTTCTATACAAAGCTTGGATGAGATGCCTGCATTTTTATGTTTCTGAGGAGAGTTCCTTAGAGCCTTTTTAAAGATAGCTCAGACTGCCTTTCAGAAATAGAGCTCGGAGCATGGTTGACAAGCATGGTGAAAACACAGCAGGACTGAAGTGGTTGTTTCTATAACTTCAGTGATGGATGCAGATCAGCTCTTATTCGTTTATCTTCAGCAATCCAATGTCACTTTGAAAATAATCAAAATGATTTCTTTAGCCAGTCTGTGACTCATAACACCCCTTCCCCCATCTAAAGCTGGAGCATTTCAAAATGGCTAAGGACCACCACCCCTTATCCCCCACTCCCATTTTCAAATCTCTGGCCTGTACCTGTATCAGGCAGTGAAATGATACACTCAGATGCATGTCCTCTCCTCACTCAGGACAACTGCACTGCCCACAGCAGACTCTCTATGGACAGGGTTCTTGTCCAGATGCCACCTAAAAATGGGCATGTGGGAAGTCTCAGTATGGACCTGTGTCAACAGCCTCAACAGCACAATTACCTATTCAAAAGTAAAACTCTATGGAATGAGGGTAGAATCGTATAAAAACACAACAAGCCATTTAATTTTGCTAATTGTAGCAATTAGGCTAGCTGACATCCAACTTGCTCTCACAGCAGAAAGCCGAGCAGAAGAAGTGGCAATGAGCCATTGCCCACAGAAATGAGGGGTTCAGAAACTCTCCCTTGAGTGTATGAGGCATCACATTGTTTCAGCATCCACCTGAAGCTTTCTCTAGATTCCAAAAGGAAAAAAATCAGATTTGGTTTTATTGTATCCAGTGATCTAGCCCAGAAATGTAAAAAACTTCAGCCAACGTTCTGTGGCCTAAGTCCTGCTAAATAAGGGATGGTTTAATGTCCCTAAAATATCTAATTGTTTAGCTAAGATATTTTACAGACATGATATATCAGGAACACTGACTAAATCAAATTCTTGCTTTGGTTATTTTTTTTCTCTTTGAATTTTTTTTACAGTTCAGTTCCCCATATGAGTAGCTTTCCATGGTCAAGAGTGCATTGTCTGCCCAGTGCTGCACTAAAGAGCTCTATGTATCTGATCTGATTTAACCCTCATGACCATCTATGAGCAAAGTACAATTTGCAGATGACAAAACTTAAGCTCAGATATTAATAAATGTCCAGAGGTCCCACAGCTAGGAAACAGTAGAGATAAGAGTTGGACGCAACTTGTAATAACTTTTAACAATTGCAAATCCTTTTAGAAGACTAAAAAATATTTTCCTACCAAAATCTATATCTGATTTGTCAAGGTTTCAGGCAAAATAAAATTATGGTCTAAAGACCACATTTTTCAAAGAAAATTTTATTTAAAAGTCAAAGATGCCTTTCAAAATGAAATGTCTAAAATAAAAAAAAAATGTCATTGATGAGAAATGAGAGTCTCTACCACCTGTAACTGAATTTTACGTCAACTTCCTAATTCATAGTAGGCAAATCAATCCTACTCCTCCATCCTAGACAGCTGTCGCCCTTCACAGCCCTGCTCTACACTAAAGTGAGTAACAAATATAAATTAACTTGATGGTTCTTCACTTACATTCTGTACATGGGTGCTACTGTCGTCTATGAGGCAGACTAAAAGATAACTAAGCCCCACTACTTCCTTTGACATCCTGACAAGAGAGAGAGAGAGAGAGAGGAAGGAAGAAAAGATAGATCAACAAATCTTTAAAGTGATGTTATTTTATTCCATTGCTGTAATTTTTCCCTAGATTTTATTTTTTTAGTATTTTGCAGGTCACAAAATTTAATAGTATTATTATACCACTAGCTTGACCCATCATATAAAATCTAGGAACCTTTCCTTAGATTGAAAGTTTAGATGCAAAGAATATAGTAAGTGTTTGGCAAATATTTGTTGAACTGATTATAAAATAATTAATGTTTCATCTCCCTCCTTATGTTAGATGTAACATGTCTGCATTCTATAGGAAGACAGAGTTATAACCCATTTAATGATAGTATATAGTAAGCTGTGTGTGTGTGTTGTTTAAACTGATGCTAAAAAGGTAGCCAATAATAAGCCCAAATTTTTCTCAATCCTGATGGTGATTAATCTGAATTTAATGTATTAAAACTTTTAGTAATCATCTATCTTCCTACTTTGATAAGACTTAAGCAGATCTTTACGAAGTTGTAGTAAGTTAGAAGTCACCAAGTTCTATAGAATATAGCATCTAAAAGAGACTCAAGTGTTACTTCCACACACTTTTATAAATGAAACAACTGAGCTTTAAAGAGTTCAGGGAATGTTTGTAATCAGGATTCCTTCAGTCATTCGTTCACAAAGCATCACCTATATGATTCGTGCTGGGCAATACATGGTCAAGTGCAGAAGGAATCGCACACTTCCGCAGCTCACACCTGGCTGTTAGTAGCAGACTAAGAAAGACTGTTCTGACTTTAATGATACCTCTTGTCTGCTCTACCACATTGCTTGTCTTTTTACTACCTATATTTAATCCTATATTACAGCAGTAAAGAAACATAAGCTCTTCCAAGACTGTATTATGTAAACCTCCCAATGAATAATTGCCACGCACAGTAACAAACATGAGGTAACGATGTAAGTCAAAGATAAATAAACAATGCCTATAAAGAGAAAATTAATTTTATAATTTCTTTTTATGCCACTCCAACACTAGATATTTTTTAAGTCAAGGTCACAAAGCCATTAAAAAGTTAAAATGCTCTTTTGGCACACAACATTTGGCTCAAAACAATGAACTCTGGGTAAACTTTTGGGATATTCCTGAGAATTTCTTTTAAGAAGCATGAAATTAGATCCCTCTAAAATGTCTGAAGAATGTTTGAATAGGATACTTCTCTGTCCTTCAGGGAACATCCTTCATTAGCCTATACAATAGGTCTCCAGCATACTACTTATTTAGAAATAGCAAATTTCCAGACATTAACCTCAGTTATTGCAACCTGGGAGGTTGTGCTAAAGCCACTCTTTGGAAGCCCTGAAGAACCACCCTGTGCAGAATTCATTACCTCCAGGAGTCAGGACAACTGGACCTACCCTGTGTGGATACAAATGATGGCATTATATCCAATCCAAGGCTCTCTGCAGCGTGGCCCACAATGATTGGCTTTCCACATTGCTAAGGAATTCGTTATTTAGAGATAACTGTTGATGTGCATAACTATTTTTTTCTAAGGGAAATAATTCTGGTCAGGGAATGTATAAACCCATACATCCTCTATGGAATAAAAGGAATGAGAGAAAAAAAGCATATTAATTTTCACAAGCTCCAAAGAATTCTTTGGTGAATCCCATTAGGTATCAATAAAACAGTCGACTTAATCATGTTTAATCATAAAGGCAGAATTTTTAGGTTTATGCCCCCATTGCCCTGATTATTGACTGCTGTTTTGGCCATTGCACTGGACAAGAAGAGCATAGTTTCTGATGTGATGTCTGCAGAACAAAGATCATGTTTAACAAAAGAGATTAACATCAAAACTGATTAGCCAACTTGATAAGCAAATACTACCAGCACAGTGCCAACACAAATTTTCTCTTGTGCTATTATTGAAACCTGTCACTTACTCTGCTATTAGAATTTCAGAAAATGTAAGCTTTCATGTTTTTATTACACACTCATCTACAAAATTAAGCTGGTGGTCCCCTTCTCTCTCTGTTGCTTGATTTGCATTAAAATGATACTAATCAAATTCTTATTTAAGTGCTACAAATATTAACAAATAGAGGTGTTGAGTTTAAGCTAAATTAATCTTACTGTTCTAATGGCATTCTGGTATGAAGTTGTATTAAATCAACACTTAATTATTTCAAATTAATTTCATTATCAGTACATCCTAAAACACCCCTAAGTGTGCTGAAAATATATTTCAGGTGTCTGTTATTTTAAGAAATTCCTATTTGACTGAAAATCAGTAGAACATGTCTTAATCAGCACGGGCATTTCAATCTATTATGATTCTGAAAAATGAGCACTTGTGTTTGGGTGTGTTAGGTGCTGTCGCATTAACTTAGCAATTAACCTGCGACCTGTGGCTTTCTACCTGGCTCACTGTGCATTCTTATTCTATTCAAGTTGGGAGCAATAGCACATCCTCCTGTAACCAAAGGAGGTCTGTCAGCTAGTCAAAGAATTGTCATTTTATAGCCTTCTTTCAAAGAACTAAAATAGTCCACTTCCCTTATTAACCCTTCTATTGTATCATGCATAGAAAAGGAAATGGATCTCTGAAGTACTTTGTGAAACGCTGGGGTGAAACATTTTCTTTCCTCTGAATCCAAGGCTGGGTGTTGCATGAAAAGAAAGAAACCTCTCCTGCCTTGAGAAAGGGGAAGGGGACCCAGCCAGCCACACTCACATAGCAAGCTTGGACTGTCACAAGCTGTAGGATACTGCTGATGCCACTGATTCCCTTCTTTTCTTACAGAACTGTCTCGGAACTTGTCAAGCTTTACTGATGGTGATTTGCGTTAATTAATTCAACAGACCCTTGAATCTTGCAAATTCTTGACTTGTAATTTTGTAGCCCAGCTCCAGCAAGGGAAAATTAATCAGTTAGTGGAAAGGAGCACTTCGTTCTGTGTCATGGGGTGATGGGCCCAGGCCTGAAGAGAAAGACCCCTTTGAAGGAGCACACTCATGAATTTGTGCTACCTGCTTCCTCATCATTCATGCTCTGAATATTCATCCACTTCATTTGTTGTTGCCAGTAAGCACTGCTTTTGGGGAAAAAAAAAAGGAAAAAAGCATCAGTGGATTCCTGGGGGCTTGAATAGCTCAGAAAATGAGTACTGGGTCATAGGGACTCACTATAAATGAATACAAATGTACTTGTGATTGAAAGTGAAAAAAATGGTATTGTCATCTGTTTAATGATGGATCTGAGTATAGCCACTGCCCTTACTTCATTTCTTCAGAGTACCATTGTCAACACTGTAATACAAATTCATAATAATCGAATTTCAGAAGTAAAATCTGTATGGATATAGCAATTGAATAAATTGATTCCTGCCTTCCCAGGTGATGACATTGCCAGTTTCAAATGTAGATGCATTTGTATGTGGAACTGGCTCTCCTGTCACCTCCTAGACCCTTGCAAAGCCTTGGTTGCAAGGTCTAAAATCACCAATGTCACATTCTTAACTCACTTATAACTAAACAGAAGTCCCGATTAAAAATCGTGGTTATTTCCCTCTTGCTTCTCTGTTTTTTAAAGAGAGCTTTGAGCTGCAAGGTAAGAATGAACTGATTTCACGTTATAGTTTCAGAGTTTGGAACAAAGTCAAGCACCTATATGTTGTTACAGAGTTCTCTAACTGTTTTTGCTATGACCATTTCAGGAGTTAACCGTAGATGAATGAGTAAAAGTCACTAGATGTATCCAACATGCATTCTAACAGAAAAATAAAAAGAAGAAGCAGGGATCACTTTCCTTGTGTTTCAAAGATGTTTCTCCTTCCTAAGTGATCATCTTGGTGATTAATTCCAAGATGTACCAAGAACTATTGAGCAATAGTCCCAGTTTCAGGCGCCAGCGTCATGCTGCATCTCCTCCTCTGGCAAGTCTTTTTCAGAACTAGCTCTTGGCACAAGCACTAAAATTTAATGGTAAAAAAGTGGCCTACCACCATGTGACTTATTTTCAGTTGCAAGGCGATGGAAATTAGTAAGTTGAAGAAAATATTAGTTTTCTGAACTCCAGAGCCAAAATAGGCACAAAGTACTCTAATATACAAAGAGTTGCTTGACTGTGGAGACACGGGAGCAATAAACAATTGTCTTCTACAAGGCTTATGAGTAAGAGTGACTGTAAATAATGTTGGACAGAAGTTTTCTATTAATGTAGAGTCCTGGGTGTAGTGATTGAAGAGGAAAACTATTGGTGCATTGTCAGGAATATTTGCCTTTATATGGAACAGAAGTTCAAGGTAGCCCCTGTTGTTTTATAACTATAACAATAGACATGTCAATTTATGAAAGACCCAGGCATGTCTGAAAGGGAAAGATAGAGGAGACGTCAGCTATTTCATGTCTGAGACTCTGTCCTTAAGAGAACTTTACCCCATGGCACTTCTCCTTGGTCATTGGCCCCTGTGTTGCCAAAAGTTCTACATGCCAATAGCTTCTGATTGGTTATAACATACAATACTTTAAGGTAGTGTAAGTACCCTTGTTGTAGAACATGAACCATTGAATTATTGCTCATTTTAACAACAGTGACATTCAGGGTTACCACGACTTTGCTCATGATTCCATTGTAAATATATCATCACATTACAAAAACCACTGTGTTCACACCCACTAAACTAGGTTTACGAGAATTAACTGAATCATTTAAACATGTCTCGGATCTTGATTCTGTCATTATCTAGTCTTTGCATCGATTCCAAAATTAGAAAAATAATTCTTGTGAGAACAATTTTCACAACAATGAAAGTGGAAATAGTGGACAGTTAAGGAATTTTTCAATGTAGACAAAACTGCTAGACCATTGGCAGCCTTACAGCTCTGATTGTCCTCATGACTGTTTCCTCTCACTGGGGGTTTTAACACCTGAGTTCTCCAGATGATTGCTAAACCACATTCACCAAACTGAAGTGTCTCATGGATGCGAATATCCCAATGAAAAGTGAAGAAGCATGCCACTCCAGGAGTAAATTTGGTCTTTGTGATGTCACACCTCTGGATATTTGGGAAAATTTAGGCATTTGAATAGTACAGTTTTTCATCTGGTTGTCTGGTGTTATCTAGAGAGAGAGAAGATGCTCAGGTGTTGCAGGTAATGGAATTTAACTTTCTTGGGCAGTGATATTCCACTACTAAATAAAATCTCTTTGTTGTGCAAAGAGAAAGAAATAATGCAGAGCAAATGCTATTTGAGTTTTACTTACTTTCAACAAACACATGAGTGGAAAAGTTGGAGAGGCTCTCCTACGTGTTTGCAGACCTGATTGTACCACAAACTTCCTTCAGAGCAACAGGTCTGGAGGCTTGCCACTCAGCGCCTTCCTAGCAAGACCTTTTCATGAAGCCCTTTTCCACCCTTCATATTTATAATGATCCCTCTGCCCCAGGCATGCTCTTAATCATTCACAAAGTTTGCAGAATTGTTCAAGGGAAATACAAATTTGTTAACTTTTATTCTTCAAATGAAAGTTTTAATGTTAAGGATTTCTTTTTTAAAAGATTTGATTTGTCTATTTTTAGAGAGAGGGGAAGGGAAGGAGAAAAAGAGAGAGAGAGATATCAATGTGTGTTTGCCTCTCCTGAGCCACCTACTGGGGACCTGGCCTGCAAGCCAGTCATGTGCCCTGACTGGGAATTGAACCAGCAACTCTTTGGTTTGCAGGCCAGCACTCAGTACACTGAGTCACACCAACCAGGACAAATTTTAAGGATTTCTTACACCTTTAAGCATAAAAGTAGTTTAAACTGCTTGATGTAGTCACTTCATGGTGAATTGTATAGTGTCAAGAGAAGAAAAATCCTTTTTTTCCAAATTTAAAAAAATACATTTTTTTGTTTGGTTGGTTGATGTCATTCTGATAGCCAAAGATCAACTGGTTATCACCTATTGGAATACTAATCTTTTCTTTATAGTCACAGAAAAAAGAAAAAGCTGATATCAAAGGGAAATTCACTTTCCAGAAAGGATGCTTGACATTATGATTATTTGTGGGCAGCTCTTCCTTGTCTCATCAGATTTGGCTCTGAATGGGTCAACAGGTGTATTTACTCATATTGTGTGCTTACCTCACTTACCATTGTGAAGCTGGGCAGAACAACTGGCAAGCTTTTAAGTCCAATTTTCTCTTAAGGGTGCTTATGTTGCAGAACTTGTCCCGAGGTATTGGCAACAAGCAGACATGCAGAGCACTGGAAGATACTCATTTATGCAAAGATCATGAGGAGATTGCCAGAAAAAGTTGAAATGGGTGTGGGTTCTTAGGAAGTGTTTTGGATGTCTCAAATCCTACATTTAGTGCCAACTGAGAACAACTTCAGGAGGTAGGCAGTTCCCTTCCTCACTGGGTCCCTCCTGCCAGTAGATACAGAAGTTTCCCAGAAATCAAATGAAAACTCCACCTCTTGCACCAAAGGGCTCCAGCTACTGGGTGTCATGGCTCTATGCTAATTGCCATGCTTTGTAAATTCTTTGGAGATCAGGCCTGTTTGCTAGTCGCACACCCATGAAAGCCTCCAGGATGGCAAAGCTGCTACTCCCAAATTCAATTTGGCTTTGTTTTGCTTTTTTCTTGAGATTTTTACTTTACTAAATCCCTTTCCAAATCATTTATGCCTTCATGTTATTGACAGGATGCTTAATCCAATGTTTAGGTGAACTGGCAACAAAGAGACAATCAATTGCCAACTACAAAACATTAGGGCTTTTCTCCAGTTACCTTTATTATGTGATAATTGAATGAAATTCGTGGTTTAATAAAAAACCAAAGGGCCCTATGTTGAATATATGATTGTTTTAAATATACTTAAATATATTCTATGACACAGTATCCTTTACTCTCTGGAACAGATTCATTTCTGGAGACCAAGACATGGAGGGGCATAGTCCAGGGACCAGAACAAAGGGTCTGGGGGTCTGAGCATTCGAGTCCTCATCCTTGGTCAGTCTCAGAAACTCACATTCCACTCCATTTTCCCATATGTAAAACAGAGATAATATTTATCTACCTACCTCGCAAAGGTGTTGTGAACAGTACTTGGAGATCTCAGAGTGCTTTGATCCTTGATAACCATTGTTGGCACAAAGGAGAACTGTGCATGCCCTGAAACCAGGCTGTGGTGGAGAAGGTGGAGGCAGCTTAGGAACACAACAGCAATAACTCGCCAAGCAAAGAATATGATTATTTCTATCACTTAATGAAAGTGAAACTTTTTCTTCAAAGGTCTATGTAGAGCTCTTTTTAATTATCAGCTTTTAAATGAGAACTTTAACTTTTTTCATACAAAATTGAGAAGCTTTGTATAGAATGACAATTTTCCTCTTAGCCAAACTGATTTTAAAAAATATTTAATTATACGTGTCCAGAAAACTTGGCTGCTTCTGACACCTAAAGAGTTTGCATGCTTGATTCCATGCTACATTTTTCAGAATGTGTGCATGGTACCCTGATTCAGTACTAGTGATTGCCAAATGGTGATCTGGAACCCACCATAATGAGGAAAAAAATTTTAAAGATATTATTTAGATTAGATTTTTGTGTTGTTTACAGTGAGATTCTCTTTCATCCCTAAGATGACACATCTCTCCCTTTACGATCCTTTTAAAGAATGTAAAGCCCTATTTCTGTCTGGAACTCCTGAGTTGATTCATTTTCCAGATTATAAATATTTTAAATATATCAGAGGAGTGTTTACACAGGGCTGCAGCTACACATTGATATACACATGTACTTACACGGAATAAATGGGAGCACAGCTAAAGGACAAAGGGTGGGGGAACCACCCCAGAGGCCATCCTGGATAATTTCCTCCTAAAGTAACATGTTTTCTTTTACTTAAATACTTAGTCCTGATAAGAACTAGTGCTAAATAACATGATTTGTTATTTTTTGAGTCATGGAGGCAATATTATAAAGTAAGAATATACCCATGAACTACACTAACAATACACATAATGTTTTGATGATGTCATTTCATAAAGCCAAGTTGTACATAAAAATACTATCATTGTGTCCTTAATTAATAATAATATTCCTTTGCAAAACAAATTTGCATGTTCTTGAAAATAAAGTTTCAGAAAGGTTATCTTGATAAGAGGGTTGAAAAATTATGTTGTGCCTAGAGCTGACACAATGTACACTTTCAACATAATCTCTACTGGATTCCAGAATCCAGTTGCCAGTGGTATATCAAAATTTCAGATTGGTTAAACACTTCTAACGCATGGCATTAAGCATTCTGAAGCATGAATTTAACCTAGGCAATTATCTATCCACTAATAAAAGTTTATGTCACCACACCAGACTTAGATAAATATCCTTTTTTAGACTCCAAATGCGAGTATAGAAGTGAATTGAAATAACATGGCCTTCTCTGGCTTTTTTTTCCCCAGTTACTGTCATCAGTAGTTTCCCAATTAAAAGTACAGCAGAATATCCTTGATGCAATGAAGGGAAATAACCATGTCTTTCCTTTGTTTTTACACAAGAAAACTGAAAGTGACTAGAGGGGGGGGGCCTGGAAACAAGAACAGGTGTGGCAGCTTTTCAGGTGGACTGGATCTGACTACAGGAGGGCAGTGGGAAGAATGTGTCATTGGGAGATTTTACAACAAAGGTGCAAAACAGAATCTAACTGTGTCAGAGCTGGACAACTCTTTGAAATGGTAAAATCTAAATTCTAGAGGAAAAAAACGGGGTGGGGAGTATGTTATTAGATGTAAACTATACACCTCATTACTGGGGAAAAGGAAATGTGAACGCCCCATACTTTTTTACTCTTTTTAAGGTTTTCCAGCCCACATGAAAATCTCTACAGTTTTCTCTGAAAACCAGAGACTCTTAGAAAACTATGTTTTAGCAAAGATAAGTGTGATTATGCTGTTATGGACCAGTCATTATATAATCATCATGTGTGTGATGCTTTTTAAATGTTGTTGTCAACTTTCATGGCTACTTTCAGTTACCATCCCATAAACAAGTGGTAAAAACACATGGACAATTCTCTTGCTGAAAAAGAACATCTCCCAACTTCCTTATATCCATATTGTTGTCATATAACTTCTTTCATATCTAGATGGCATGAGATAGCTGAAAAATGAAGCTTTTGGTCAACTGCTCTTTTGGTCAAGCCTCTCTTTAGACAAGGGGGCAGGTGGAAGAGACAGGACCTCGGGTGAGAACTTTGCCTCTGCCAAATTGGTTCTGCTTTTCTTCTCAGTTACCACACAGCTTAGTAGCGTGGAGAAAGAGAGATGATGATGAATATGCAAATAGGTTTTTCCCTTTCTCAGAACAAGGAGGGTAACCAATGAGCCAGAGTCTCCCTCCAACTTTGAAACCAAATAGTAAAAAGAATTTAGGGCTAAGACAAAAATATTATAAAAGTAAGAACAAAATTGTCCTCCCTATAGATATTGTTTTTCAGTTTTTATTCAATATTCTTACAGTTTAGATCAGAAATTAATAGTAATGATAGCTAATGCCCTTTTATGTCATAGCTTCAACGTGGAACTGCTGAAAGCATGAGTTACAAACAAAATTACTGGAGATACAGATTCATTTATGCTGACACCCTACCAAGCAAATTGGAAACAAATATTACTATGACTTCTATTCCAGTTTCATTAGTAACATCTAATGGGAAAATAGAAGCATTTTGCTCAGCATTATATCATTGCACAGTATAAACTGGCTTTCAAATGACAAGGATTTTTGCTACTGACATTTGCCCTTCATTCTCCAGTTATTTTAAGTAAATAAGTTTCACATCTAACTACCTCAGCTACTGTTAATTTAGAAACATGAAACCACGCACTTTGTAACCAACAAGTTTTTCATTTAAAATTCCAAAAAGATACTTGGTGCAAAGCAATTTTCAAAAATGTGTATATGACATAAGCAACTCAACCTCAGGAGGTTGCACTTCATTTTGTTTATTTGTTTCTAAGTTGGATTTGGGGTAAAATCCTCGTGTCCACTCAACACCAGGAGAAGCTGCTCTATATTTGCTTAATTTGCCTTAAGCATTTTGTGCTCCTTTCCCTGTTTATTTTGTTTTATTTGAAACCTATCTCTGAAAAAAGAAAATGCAACAGGTGGCAGATGAACAGCAAACTGAAGAGAATGGACCAATCATTTCTCAGTTCCCTGTGGTCAGCTCTCTGCATGACATTCTGATCGCCATTCCTGTGCTTCTTTCTCCCGGGACCATTACAGAAATCAGGTCTGAGAGACCCTCTGTATGTGTGTTTAGGGACCAGTGTGACATTTCCCCCAGTGTGAGCACAGTGCCTGGACCCGAATGATAACCTTGGAAGTTCTTGTGCTTTTACTTTGTGAACATTGTACAAATGTATTTGAAATTTTATTCAAAATGAAGAAGTAAACTAGTTATTAATTTTCTTTTCCTTCCTGTAAATATATATATTCAAACTCCATGTATCCAAACATTCCTTTAGCATTCAGATTGTAAGAGTGTCTTCACGGGCTGGAGGCTGCTGCCTCAGAGCCGCGGTCCCCTGTGCTCTAGTTAAAAGCACAGTGTGTGGAGTATTTGAGCACCATCGTTATTTTGGTCTGTTAAGTAAGTTGCAATTTGTGATGAAATGAAGTGGAAAGTAGTGCTTCATAATGAACAATTTTCCTTGGTTACATGATTTTTCTTGTAAAACTTTTAAAAATGAAAGAAAACTTGAAATTTTATATATTTGGATTTTGTAGATTTTTTTTTATTTTATTGCAACACAAGCTACCAAAATCATTAAATAAAGTACACTGTGGTCATTTTAACAGAAGTCTGAGTTCCTGATTCTTTCCAAATCTAGGAAGAGAGCAGGATATTGTGGGTTTAAGATGAGGAGATGGGAAGAGAAAGCCGTATTCATGGGCATAGTCTCAAGGCAATGTGATAAAACCTTAAAATTAACAGAGCTAAGATCTGTCAAATCTGAAATAAATTTAAATTACACAGATTTCCAGGATATGTTTCATGAACTTATTGTATTTCTGAAAAGTGCTAAGAATGTTTCTCTAGAACCACTATAAAAGCAAAGAGATATTTTAGATAACAAAGAAGCTTAAAAATACAAATAATTTGTTTAAAATTAATAAAAGGGTAAAATATCAATGAACACATGTTTTAAGGAAACATGTGTCTACATGTCTGATTTTTCTACAAATTAGGATTTATGCTCTATGTAATTGTTTTTCTTAAAATGTTCTATTTCTTTGTTCTACTGGTTTATAAAAGCCTTCCTTTATAAAACATTGAAAGGAAACTATAGATGAGCTTCATTAAATATGTAGAAACTACAATAGATAACAAATAGGAATAGATAAAGAAAACTGTTGGAACAAAGAAATGAAAAATATTCAGGAATTTACTTGTTTCTTTTTTAGAGTAATTTATTAGTGTTCTTTTTCTGACTATAATAATTAACACTTGTTATGTAAAAATACTTGAAGCTCACTATTTTTATATGCTCCTTTCTAGTTTTTTGGTAAACATTATGTTTTTTACATTGTGATTTTAACACTTTTTTTTAATTACAACCATTTGACGTGCATGTTATTGGTGTTATAAATACTAACAAAACACACTTTTTTCTGAAAAAAAAAAACAGTCAAGTAGGGAAATGAGTCCAGATACACTAATTATTATATTATTTGGTGGTAAAAGCAAAAGTAGAGATCTATATAGACTATTCTGGGTGGTTTAATATAACCTATAGGGGTCTGGGCCAGGGAAGGAGCTGCACCATGGAAGGAGCCTAAGTCTTAGAATAATTGGATGGAGCAGACTTCCCACCCCACCCTGGCTGAGACAAAATGAACAGGAACAACATACAAATTTCTACATGGTTGAGCCACTGACACTTGGGAGTATTTGTCACAGCACATAGCCCTTTCTGACTTTTAAAGGGGCATTCCAAGGACCAATGATGTACGATTAACTCAAGAAGGTTTATGATTAGCTCAGCTCTGTCTACTTGAGGTCCAAAAAGGAGGAAGAAAAAAATGGCTATTCACTTGTATTTTTCCATGTTCTCTACAATGAGTAGGTATTGTTATTGTGATGTGAAAAAGTAAAATTTATATTTAAAGGGAAATATGTTTAAAAAGAAAAACACACCATATTCCTGAATTAGAAAACTTAATTTGGTAAGCAATGTGGTTTGCCCTTAATTAATCTAGAAACACAATACAACTCCAGACAAAGCCACAAAGATATTTTATAAAACTTAACAAAATTCTTATAAAATTTATAATTATTATAATTATAGGAAGAATTATTTGGCTTTAAATAAAATTATTGATAAAACTTTGTCTTCCCAATCTATTATAAGTGACATAGTGTGTAGTACCAAGCACAAGAATATATTAACAAGGTCTGACCTGTGTGGCTCAGTTGGTTGGGTGTCATTTTGCAAAGCAAAAGGTCACTGAGAGAAAACAGATTTCTGTTTCTCTCTCACATCGATGTTTCTCTCCCTCCCCTCCCCTCTCTCTAAAAATAGATAAATAAAATCTTTTTAAAAAGTGTATATTAACAAGTCCAGAAATGAACCTGTACATGTTAGGTAAATGAATTTAGTTTATGACAATTTTAAATCAACAGAAAATAGACAGTTTTAGGAAAATCAGCTCACCACTATGGACATCTCTTAGCTCTTACCCCCAAATCAGAGCATATAAAAATATAACTGTAAAAAATACAACTACAAAAATAATGTATTAATATCACCTGAGTCAAAAAATATTTTCTAGATTTTACTCTAAATGTGAGAGAGAAGGGAGTGTTACAGAACAGAGGTCCAAGGTTGGGGGGGGCAATATCTGGCCACCCAGGGATGCCAAAAACCGTTAAAGAACAGAACAGGAGTCCCACCCCAAGGATGGTATACTAATACTGTCCAGACCACCTACTGGGCTCAGTTGTCCACCACCAGAGGAAAGACGTCTCTCAATAACAGAGACCAGTGAAAAGGAAAGGAACTTATTATTTATTTGAAATACCACAGTCCTCCTGGCACCCTCCACAGGGCAAAAGAGAGCATGTCCAAAGCCTTGTGGTCCTCACTCTCACCTAAGCTGCATGGTCCTCTCCTTGCACTGCCACAGCTGCATAGTTCACTCTCCTTACACTGGCTGTGGGCGTCCCCACTCTGGCCAAAAGTGGATGGTTCTCTCTTCTTCCACTAGAACTGCAAAGGAGTCTGCACTCTCACTAAGCCTCGTGGTTCCCTTTTGCAAAGTTGCCAGGAGGTCTTCAGTCTGCCAAGACCACGTGGTTCTCCCCTCAATGGCTGCCGCATCTCAGTTTAAATTTCCACACCATTCTTC